>BJCM01087657.1:0-16303 GCA_018326385.1 Flaveria bidentis
TGAGTGTTCAGTCGTGCGACTGAGTCAATCTCATGTTACAATCATGCGACTGATCCAGTCTCCTGGTTCAGTCGTGCGACTGGTTCATTAGCATGAAGTTGTTCATGCGTATGGTCCATTAGCATGGGCCATTCGCATGAGAACTTCATATGACTAAGTTTGAATATATTTCTCAATCATTTCATTACTAAGATTAATTCAAACAACCAAAAACCTATATAATTAGTTCAATATGCGCTAATAAATAATAAACATTCATACACTGAAACATTAAACATTAAGATCATTCAACACATAATCTGTTTCATTCAATTCATATATTTCAATTACATTGAGGACATGACAGACATATTACAATAAGATTGTAAACTAGGTTCATATGCATCAACAATCATCAGCAATACAGAGACATCATTGGATCACTCGTGTATCTCACACCCATCAAACCTGATATTATGTTTGTCACATGTCTTTGCTCAAGCTTCCAAGTTGCTCTAAATATATCACACATGATAGCTGCCAAGAGGATTTTGAAGTATTTTAAAGGGAAACCTAAGTTGGGCTTATGATACCTTAAAATACCAACTTCAATATTTATGGGTATACAGATAGGACTATAGAGGATATTAATTTCTAGACCGAAGATTGATTTCATGACAATGCAAAAAAAACAAACTTGTGTGTATACATCAATTGCTAAAGCAGAGTACATTGTTGTCTCTAGTTGTTGTGCTCTGGTGTTGTAGATTCAAACTTGACTTAGAGATTAATGGTGTAACCTTCATGAACACTACAATTCACATTGATAACAATAGTACTATCTCACCAAGTCCTTAAGTGAAAATTACACATTTTGTTTAATAATAATGACAAATTCATATATGTTTTAATAATCATGATTTTACAAGGCTTCTTAAAATTTTCTTAATCATTCACGAATATATTATATGTTGATTAATAAATCAGAAACTTGTTTAAGACCACGATTATTTGAAATAGACTTTTGTTTGACACTTGATAAAGACTTGATTGGTTTAAGCTGCTATTGATTAGTTATTTTTTTAATAGTTCGTTAGTTAAATAGTTATTTAAAATTGAGACTTGATTTCTGCTCGTAACTTATTAGTTATTTGTATGATAATTTATTTATTGAATAGTTGATTTCATGTACTAATCAAAAATATAAATAAGGATTTTTTTAAGAAAAAGAAAATTAAACTACACACCTTAGTTGTAAAGAAAGAGTGACTCAAGGTATTTTATCCATCAGCATACACACACTTTCTCTAAACTTTATCCTAATCAAAACCATGACCAATTATCATCAGGTCACAAGGGTCAACCATGTGTTAGCACATTGTGTTATAGACTTATAGTTCTTGATGTAGCTTATTGTACCCTATCTACCACCCAAATAAAAAAGCAAAACCATTGCTGAGCTAAAAATAGTCTTATATACGTTGTTCAACCTCACTCTAACCAAAACAGCTGCCATTTGAAAGGCGTCTATATATGCATAATCCTAGAGAAACACATTTCGAGACTCATAAACACATCATATGTATGTTTAAATATGGTTCCATTGCGTATATAGATGTTGACTAGGATGTTTACGTGACAAGAGGACTTTGAAGTACAAGGAACTTCATGACCTAGTTCAAGCACACAAAAAAAACACATGATATTTATTATTTACTTTGTGAAAATGAATGTCTCAATCAGTGAAATGACAGCAAATCAACCAAACAAACAAGAGCTGGAAACTCTCGTGTTGTGGGCTTACCAAACATTACAAATTGCATTTATTATACAAATTGCATAACCAGAATCAAAACATTACACCTTCCAAAACATCTCCATCTCCATCTCCATCTCCATCTCCATCTCCATCCTGGGACATGTAGTAGAATATGAGAATGCCCATGAAGGGGCTGAAGGGATGGTAGCTTCCATTTTCAAACAACCTTGAAAATGCTTATTCGCCTTCAAACCCCTTGTAATTAACACTCTACTAATGGCTTCCTGCAAAAACAAGCATGGTGGTTTACAAGAAAAAATGTAACTGGTCATTTTCCTGGAGATGCAAATCTTGACCTATCTCTCTGCCGATTTGATCCTCTATCTATCGGTGATCCTGTCTTTCCCCCAACACCTACTTGCCGCATCATCTCTAATTATCACATCCAAACAATGAAACAAAGTCAGATCTTATCAAGTTAGACTCAGTGTAATCAGATATCTAACAGATTAGCAGGTAAGGTGGGCTGGCTTAAAAAGTGTATCTGTTGGTAAATGAAACACTTTTTATCCAATTCTTTTTATTTTTGTTTTAGAGCAGTTAGTGTACCAATATTTCTTTACATAAATGATTTAGAAGGTAAAATCTTTTTATTCATTTTTCAACCAGTTTGACTGACTCCTTTTAAGTCAATTTTATTTGACCTGTTACCCCCACATGACTGACGACACAACCCATTAACAAGTAATTGTGTCAAATTTGTTACCTTCAGGTAATATATAAGCAAATTCAAAACCATATAGAAACATTTGTCACCATTAGCTAATATATGAGTTTAGATGTTTGTTTTAAAAATATTGATTTTTAATGTACTAATATTAGTATAGCTAAAAACAAAAAACAAAAATGTTTAGGGTCAACCAAACCCAACACAGCCCCGTCCAGCCTGATTTAACCTGGTTTGACCCGTTACCTATCCAGCCGACCAGCCTAGTTGCTTATATCTACTTAAGAGCCTAAACAGAAAATTTAAAAGCTTCAGAACTATACCACGTTTTCTCTCAAGCTCTTGGTCTAGCTCCTCCTTCCATTTTCGTTGTACTTCAGAAAAGTTCACACTGCAAATAAGACATCTAACTTGAGCACACGTAGACACAAATCTGAGGAAAAAACTGAGAAGATGATCATAAGCTGTATACTAACTAACCTGGGACTGCATGCTTCTTGTTGAGCATCTGGCCCGGTGATATCATTACACTGTGGTGAAGAAAGGTCCATGGGACTATGAATGTTTTCTTCACCACTAACATTAGATGTGCGCCTACTTCCACTCCCAGGGCTTGCATTGCTTAAAACATCAACTCCTTTACCAAGTGGAGACCTGCTTTTCGGAGGCAGTTTCAAGTACTTTGGACTACTTCCGTTATCAACACTGTCCCCTGAGCATGAAAGGACTACACTGTTGTAGAACTCTTCATACAATGGCGTTTGAAGTCTTTTTAGTTCTAATGCCTGAATAGATATAAAAAAAATCATGTAAAAGTGCTGCAATCTCAAATCCAAAGCCAATAACCTACTTCTTCTATTATAATTGAAAACTTGAGTTGATAAATGGGTCATGCAAATTGTATGACAACTCAAAAAAGGGTTCGGATCAAACAAGTTACTATTGTTACAGAGTAGGTTGAGTTAACCCTCAACACTTCAAGTCCATTATCATAAAGATAAATAAATACATTTAAAAAAAAAAGAAGCAATCATAAAATCATAAAATATCAACATACTATTGATGGTGTGATTATTTATTTTGGTAGTTCTAAACTTGTAATTTCTTTACCCTTTTCGGTGGTTATAGGTATTTTTGAAAGGCCAAATTGGGTAATTAAAGTATTATTTTGTTCCTATCTAATAATTATACAAGTTTCTTTTCCCTCTCTGAATATAATTTTTTTACACTTTTGAAACCAAAAATAACCAAAATGGAATTTTCACAAAAAAAGCTTGCAAGTACCAATATGGCACAAAAATGTGTTAAATACCAAAACAAACCACCATCCAAAGTATATTGCTATTACATGACACTTACCAAAATAAAACAAAAGTACTACAACCACATTCGGATATTCCTGTTTTTCCAAAAGAACGATTTAGGAGGATATATGTAATAAAACTGAACTTTACATTTTCAGCAAATAGTTGATACATCATTAATATTTAGAAAAGTAATATTATTACAATCAAAACATAAACCTTTAAATAAAACAGCTAGAAGGTTGTATGATTCAAAAACATGCTTTTGGGAAAGTTTAAACTTGTTTGATACATTCAACCATTTGAAGACCAAATAAACTCATTCATAAGCAAATTGGTCAAATTTTCACCTCTAAAAAGGTTAATTGAAAAAATACCTTTTCATCCAGAAAAGCTCTTATTTTAGATTCAGTAAGCTCGTCATCATCCTCGGAGAGAGATCGGCCAAATTGAAATGAAGTACAACTGTCAGGAGATCTAATTATGTTACTGACAAGTTCATCACACCGTTGTTCACCATCCAAGGTTGCTTGTCCTTGCAGTTCATAAGTCTCATCAACAGATGGTTCTTCCATAGGATTGAAACTCTAATTTACCAAACATATATGTAAACAAATTAGTTCCTCAAGATCCAAATTTAAATAGTAAATTATAAATTTTAAAGAAAATGAAGGAAATATCGACCTTAAAGTCATTAAGCATCGAAACAGATCTCAACCTTACTCCACCATTCATCAAATCATCATTATCTAACTGACACATGGTATTATCGCTGTCTTCTGCTCTCCACTCTTTACAATTTACAGAATTAACAGTAGAAAAGTTGAGAGTGCCAAGATTGCATACATCAAGCGAACCTGGGCTGGTTGTTAATTAGAAAATATATATATTAATGCTGCTAGATGTCATCACCAATTTTACTTTCATAAGTAGACAACATGCTATCTCCCAGTACCAAATAAAAATGCAACATTTCCTACATAGGGTATCATAACTCAGATTACCAAAATCTTTTTTTTACTAATAACTAAATCTTAAAAACACTTCTTGGCCTATTAAAAAAACTTCCATGGATAGTCCCTGTGGTATGTGCACATTATCCTAGGTTTGAGAAATTACACCTTTGGTCCTCACCGTTCACTTAGACATAACACACTTGGTCCTTAGCCCTAACAAACATCAAATAATCTATTAAGTTCTGCAAAATAATAGTATTTAAAAAACATAAAACAATAAGTTACTCAGGCAGTCAGTCCACACCCTTTCCCTGTCTTCTTTTTCTAGGGTCTCCCCCCCCCCCCCCCCCCCCCCCTCTGCTTTTTTTGTCGCCGCTCTCTGGTCACCCTTCCTGAACTTAAGCTAAAAGAAGAAGATCAATCAACCTTTAGAGTGGCACAAAAATGCTTCTTACAATGGTGGAAAACACTGGTTCATGGTGGTCCACGACCATTACTTTATTTCCAATTCTCAGAATCTAATTTGTAGTAGCATTATGCAAACTTTTCAAAACTTTAACTACTACTAGTTTACTGCATGTCTGCATATATGATTAAACTACTCCAGAAAAAGAACTAACTATTGTCCCAATCTCAAACATAACAGACTGCTCAAAGAAAATCTCTCCATCAGATGTGGATTGCTATTTGATTTCACGTCTTCCTTCAATGTGAGTACACTCTAAACTGTCCCATTACAAATTGCTTCAATTGTTCACTTTTAAACCCACCCCTAGAGGTATCGACAAAACAACCACCGGTTGCACAGTCAGACAGACTACGAATTAAACGGCACAGAAAATTGTTATTTTCATAGATTATGTTACTTCAATCTCTGCATTTTAAAGATGGATCTAGGGATTGTACCAATTATTAAAACAATGTTGTTGTAATATGCAAATCCACAATCAAACAAACCTAGAAGAAATCAACAAAACCGAACAAACTTGTGAGAAACTATAATTCTTTATTACCCAAATCAACAGAAAATGAAGTTACTGGTTCCATACAGAAAAGTTTTCGAATCAATGGGAAATGAAGTCACTGGTTCCATACAGAAAAGTTTTCGGCCAATGTAAATTTCCGACGAAGAAGAAAGGAAAAAACAGGGAGTTGGTGACATCGATTTAAAGAGAACCACCACCAACGACATTTATGAACAAGGGCAACAAGAACAAAGCTACTAAAGAACACATTAGGTGGGGAAGTGGGGTGGCAACAAAGAAGAAGACGTTAGCTAGTATAAAAGATCAAATATGCTACGTTTGAGTGAACAATGAGCACTAAATGTGTTACTTTTCAATTTTAGGGACCAAAGCCATAATATGAACATACCACAAGACTATCCGTGTTATTCTTCCTATTTATAATCAATGCAAGAAAGATAATAGCAATGCTTTTGCTTTACAAAACTCGTCATTTTGTCACCACAGAGAGACACTAGCCATACCTTAAATATTTAAAAGTCAAATACAGATGAACCAAGTCACATTGCAATTATTTTGGCATGCGTATATAAAAGTGTGACACAAATACACTATTATACTCACGAGTGATCCAATACGCTTGTGCAAGAAGAGGAAGGAGCTTCAATATTTTCCTGAACGTCATAAATTAACATGAAATATAAGGATGGTGAATTATTTAAGAAAATGCAGAAGAAAAATTGGCCTAACTAACCATTGTAGGAGTACCAAGAGAAATTTGCTGAGATTTCCCTGTAACAAAAGGATGCTGCAAAAGAAAACGCAAAAACATTGACATAAGCTAAGAGAACAGCAACCTACAAAAGAGTTGAAATTAGAATCACCTGCAGCAAATCAGAAGCAGAAGGCCTCAACTCAGGTTCCCTGAAATTTGATAAATTTAGTGCAACTAGAAACAAATCAATAAAAAAATCAACAAAAAGTGAAAAAAAACACTGAAACCTTCGTACACCAACAAAAAAGTGCATGTGCATATGATATCGTAAGATATCTATACAACAGAAAATACTGACATTGTTTCATCTGAAAACAACATATTATATAAATCGTTCAAAATGGTTAGATGTACATACTTGTGTAAGCATTTTAGCAGTAAATCCTGTGCCTCAAAAGAAAGCTGGTCAGGAATAGGAGGATGGGACTTGGTAGTGCCAATATAAAAGAGAGCCGCAACCTGATATAAAATTGAAGTTATCACCTCGTATATACGTATGGAGCAATAAGCATAACCCACAAATAAGTTGGTGTGAAAATGGGTAGGTAGAGTGGGCCTGATGACAGGTCAGATGAGCTTTCAGTGTAGACCAAAATGGGTCGGGATGGGTTATATTAGGTTGGGCTGAACCGCAAACAATTGAACAACGTTTATCCTTTTCTTCATGTTTTATAAAGAAGGCGTTACATAAGATTTGAAAACTGTATTTCATAAATTAAACATCTTAACTTTTCAGAATAAAGGATTTAAAAGGTTTTATGGATTTGAATATGATTTGACAGACTTCAACCCATTTGACTTGTTAGAGATAACATTACCTCAAATCAACCTACTTCTATATTAAAATAAAAATACTTAAATCTACAACAGGATCACAAAAAGGTAACTTATAAGAGTACCTCCTGATAGTGTTGGCTCCAAGGAGGCTTTCCTGTAGCCATCTCAATAACCGTACACCCAACACTCCATATGTCAGCAGAACTAAAAGATAATTAAGAGAGAATAAATGTGTCAACCAACAAGGATATTACATTAGAAAAACAATCCTGTGACGCATGGAGAATAGCAAAAGAATAAATAGACGATAAATCATAAGTGTTATACTGAACAAGAAATTGGAGACACCATGTTATACTCAGGGAATAAATAACTAATAAAATTTACAAGTTGAATTGTATCTGATTCCAGTAGAAGTGAATGAAGCTTCAAAGAATGAAAAGGACAAATGTACAAAACTATGACAAAGAAAGTTAATGATGATCGCTGCTCTAACAAACATAACCGGAATGATAAGCTCTCATGGCTTATAGCTTAATAACTATTGGCGTTATTTTAATTCCATTTCTTTTCCACCTACCATGGTTTCTTTTCTACTTGACTGAAAGCTTAGGTCCCAAAATCCAAGGTGCTCACTACTCCAAGATGCTTAGGTCCCAAAATCCAAGGGACGAGGTGAGAGCTTCATGTACATGAGGTGTGAGGTTTATTTATTATATCTTGAGTATAGTATTAAATTTCTATGCCTAATAGGCTATCATATATTTTTATTTTTCTTATTCATGCACCTTTTATCTAAAGCACGTTGATTGTGTGTAATGTAAAATTGTGTGTAGTTATATAAATATACATGTGTGTATGCATGTATACGTGTATACATATTATAGGACCAAGCTATATTGCTAAAAAAGAAAACAAACTTGATATGGACTGTAACGAAAAAAAACTGTCTACTCGTGACCCAAGATGGTAGGCAGCTCCGCAGCTGCACTGCTGCAGTAAATACATCTAGTAAAATCACAAAACAAACGTAGCTCCATCTATGCTATAACTCATAATTGTGCTCCAATATATATTTACATTCCACAAAGTCATGGGTGGAAATTGAAGTAAATTTACTTGAATTTGATGAGCGTGGCAGATAGTAAAAATGAAAAAAAAACAGCTGTAAAGATGGTAAAATTAATTTTACTTACAAGCTATGGCCAGTCTGGAGTATAACTTCAGGAGCCATCCAATATGGGGTTCCCTTCATTGACTTTGCCCCTGATCCATTAGCCTGATCAAAACATAGATTAAAATCAAATATCGTACTTGACTGTAATGAAATATCTATACATAAATAAAATTGGGCGGCAGTGCACCTACCAGCTCAACAACTTGCTTTGATGCACCAAAATCTGCTAGTTTGATGCAACCTTTATTGTCAACCAGAATGTTTGCCCCCTGAATGTGAATAAATATTAGACATCATTGCACTACAGGTAGTGAAAAAGAGAAACAAGACAGAAAATATACCTTTATATCTCTGTGCATAATGCCATTCTTGTGCAAGTAATCAAGACCCAATAACAGTTGTTTTGTGTACATTCTTATGACCTGCTTGGAGAAAAAAATAGATAATCTTTATATGAGAGAATAACTGAAAGAACAAAATAATGCAATTTGAAAAATGCACGCTACATACTGCTTCAGGAAAGGGTCCAAATTTTCCTAAAAGAGAAGAAATTGATCCTCCAGGAACAAACTCAAGAAGAATATTTAAAGTTTCCTCTTCTCGTACTGTTCCAAGATATCTCTGAAGTGCCACAAGTAACAATGTTAGTTCAGTAAATAATCTCCATTCCCTAACAGCTCAATGGGATTGAACTTACGACAATGTTTGGGTGAGAAAGATTCTTCAGAAGCTTTACTTCTTCTTCAAGCTCCCGTATGTGAACCTACTTGTAGAATTAAAAGAGTGTAGTAAGCACCAAAACTTGACTACAACAACTTAATATGAAGTGACAGAAGAAAGTGATCAGCAGTTGTACTAAACGCCAGTTTTATTTGATGAAAAAATCCAACCTATTTACACTGCCAAACATGTGTCCATATAAACAGATAAAAAGAGGATTTGGACGGCATAAGTTTATGATTGAAACCAAATAAATGTTAAAATCTTTCCCGAACAAATTAAATGTACAAAACATCAAAATGATTCTGCTCTATGGGAGGATCGAAAGCACAAGATTATGATCCAAACTATAAACATTACCAATACAAACTAATGAGTAATAAATGCACCCATCGCTATAGAACATCACAATTTCATCTTGTCATTCCCATCAAAAGGGAGTTCTCTTTTGCATGGATCTTATGAACAGAAACCAAAAACAGACTAGTATCAAACAATAACGATGATCAGAAGAGTAAACAGATTTTACCTCCTTAATAACCCAAACCCATCCATATCAAAGTAGAAGACTAAATACCATTTATTAAGGGGGTGAGTAAGCATGTACTGTAGTTCGGTATAAAATTTCAAGTAACCAAATATCCATATGCATCTAATTTATGCTACATTCCATTACATCTACTTATGATAGTCTGATTGAAAGCTTACCCAAATCAATAACAGGTTTAACAGAGAGTACAAAAAAATATAACTTATATATCCAAATACTCATAGCCATCAAACCTGAGTCTTTTCCTTCAATGCACTGTTGGCAGCAATTGAAACCTGAAAACATAAGCAAACACCATCAAAAGACTAATATGATTCAAAATGCAAAAAAAAAATAACAAACAAGATCAAAATTCAAACCTGCTTAACAGCAAGAAGCTCTCCAGAATCAAGATTCATGCCCATATAAACTTGACCAAACGCCCCACAGCCGATCAATTCACCCCTTCGCCACCTGATAGTAGGCACATGCTCATCATTCTCCTTGATCACCTTGGGCGGTGACGGCAGAAGCGAAGACGCTCTGGAGAAAACCCTTGACTTGCGGATACATGAATTGATCTTGTCGACTAGGGTTCCGGGATCGGCGCCGCCGCCGTCGGGTGATCGGAAAACGAGAGATCGACGGACTGATCCGAACATATCGTTCATTGGTAATGTTGTTGGATTGGAAATTTGCAATGCAATTAGGGTTTATAGGTTAATCAGAAAAGTTTCAGTGGTGAGAACTGTAGACAGTTTGTAGGTGGAGAGAGAGTGAGATGTGGGGAGGAGGGAAAGGAGATACCGATTTATTTTTTCAAAAAATAAATAAATAAATAAATAAAAGAAGAAAAACTATCACCGACTAAAATCACAAATTTAAGCTTGACTTTTTGAAACATATATGACCATTGTGTGTGATAGCCGAGATTTGGGGATCTTAGTTTCAAACCACTTACTTTTGTAGTTACTAAATAAACTATAAACTATTTATTTGTCTTATCATCATCTAATACACCATACACCATAGTATAAATGTTTAGTGTTTTTCTTTGTCTGGCACGCGAATGGTTAACATATACCAATCACATGATATCACTATGCCTTTTGGATAAGGTCACGCCATGCCACAAAAAGGGAATTGGTGGTTCTTATACTTTCATTTGTCCTTGCACTTGACTTTTGTAGAAATAAAGAAGAAAAGGGTGTCAGTGGCTCCATTCCGGTGAGTCCATGGTTGGAACCAAACACCGATCGGTATAACAGTCTTCCAAACCCGTTGCTAACTCTAGCTTTCCTTGATCTTTCGAATCAAGAGAATGGGAGTTCAAAAGACAGTGACAAACTGCCAGCGGTCGCGAAACAACGGTGGCTACACCTAGTCGCAATTGGTGTTGTCGGGAGAAGTCAAAGAATGTCGCAACAGGTGACGATGATGATCTTCGCTAGTAACTAATGATTTCACCCAAAATCAATCCAACAACCCTAGCGACAACATAACCGTCATATTCATGCAACTCTGGTAAGTGTCCTATCCGATTATGAATATCGTGTTCCTTTCTCTTTTCAATTTAGAATTTCACTCTGTGATTTGATTTTTTATTTATAGTTTATGTTTTTATTTATTAATGTATGGTTTTGTTTTGAGGATGGTTAATTTGTTAAATTTTAGAATTATTTTAGATATATGTGAAGGAAAATTATATAATTTTTATTTTATGTATTAAGTTGTATTTTCTACCTATAAATCTTTTTTTTATCATGTTATTACTATTCTAATTAAAAGGTTTTGTCGGTGGGTTTTTTCCTTTTTTTTCTTTTTTTTGTATTTTTTGTTTTAATTTTTTTTTTGTTTATTTTGTTTATGTTTTTTTTTTCTTTTTTTGTTTGTGTTTTAATATGGTTTGTTTTGGGTGTGAGTTCGACATTTTGGGGTGAGTTTTTTGTATCTGGATACGTGTCTTTGATTTGTAGGGTTCGTTGATGTTGTCTTTCTCCGGGTTCCTGATTTCTTTCTTTCGTTATCGATACCCTAACGATTCTCGCTATTAAGGTTTGGGTTTTCCTTTTGTTTGCTCTTTTCGGGGCTTTGATTTTCGTCGGTTTTCTATTTTTTACTGTGTCCCTTTCTTGCGGCTTTGATTTTCGTATGGTGTTGGGCTTTGATTTACTTGGGTTCTGCATGTTCTGGTGTGTTATGGATTTGAGGTTTTGATGTATTTTACTGATTTGTGGTTTTGAACCTTAATTTTGATTTTGATTTAGGGTTACATTAAAACTCGCATACGCGCGGCAACGCGCACGCCAAAACCTAGTTATTTTTTATAATGAAACATTGATATTCATGACCTTTAAAGTGGTTGTGTTTGTAAGAAGTTGTATTAAATCATGTTGTGCTTATGGATTAAACTATTTTTTTTGTATAATTATCTTTTTTATCTCACACAAAAACAATTTCTCCTCTCTCATCACAAGTCAAACCTCATTGTATGGCCTTGACCCCAACATTTTTGTGCCTCAAAATCGTTGATACATGACTAACTCCTTTATTTCTCCTCCAGTCATATAAATGATTCACAAAGCCAAAATGATAATTCTTCTCGCTCTTAATAGAATGGATACAATGATCCAACCACGATCTTCTTTTCAGAATATTTTTTTTCAAGCAAGATGCAATGAACTATTTCTTTAGGTTTTATACAATGCATATTTTCTAACTTTCACTTGTATTTTCCATCTCTCGACACGACACGCTTCAAATGATCACAGATCTTGCAATCACAATAAAGACTCTTGTGGTAGCTCCAACAAGGGCATATATTAGAGTGCTTGTCCGCCTACCTCGGTGTCAATTTTGGCGATTGGTAGACACGTGAAAATATTTGCCCAAATCTTGTTATATTTCCTCAACGTGGTTTGTCTACTGATTCAAACTTGGCGCATGTCTTTCATTCTAAGATTCATGTCACCAACATTTCCTTGGATTGGTATGTTGACTCAGGGCCATCGGAGACATGAAACCATCTCCTCATCCCGTATACTATACCACCTTGTCAAGGATATATTCTTGTTGTTCCTCGAGTCATAAAAAATTCTTTATGGCATGTTAACTTTAGATTATCTGGTTGATGTTTTATTTTCACTCATATACAAGCACATGTAGAGATAAAGATGGATTATGTATCTTAAATCATGGCACTCAAACTCTCATGATGTTCTCCGAACCCTCAAAGACTTCAAGCATCCTTTTAGTTGGGCGTAGCTGATTAGGTGTCATGGTATTTGTATAAGTTCTTTGTTAATAGAGTTTGTTTTTTTTTCTACTACTTAAGATTATCAAATCCGATGTTACTCTCACGGTAAGGCTGAAGATTAATGATCTAAACAAATGATGAATGATTTGTGCAGAATGAAATATCAACAACGAATACTACATTTAGATATAGTGTTGAGTTTGTATTAAATATTGATTAATGCATTACAATGATGAGCAGTTCAATTAAGCTCTAATTTATATATTAACTAGGGTGTTTACCCAATGCATGTTGTGTCTCTTAGAATCGAGACTCAGACAAACAGGATAGTGTGTGGCTCAAAACCGATGGTTGGTTACGACTGCACATCAAAAATGGTTGCCAAGCCAGAGGAACCAGACCAGCTTTGATGTATCATCACATCCACGGATCAACCAAAATGAAGACAATATTTATCAACAAATGCAACTTGAGTAAAAATTACTAACAAAAAAGAGTATGAACATGTAACCTACAATGTCTGATATAATGTGTATGTATGACTTAGAGTATGCAACTAACTAAAAGTTCAACTAACAAAGAGTAATAGGAAAAAAATTCAAGAAAGCATAAAGAGACGTATCACACAACAGCACACCAAACAACAAAGGCTACTAACCAACCCCCAAAAAGACTAAAATCTACCATCATCAACATCCTTAGACATGTTTACGCAGGCCTCAGATGCATCATCATCATCATAATCATCGACCTAATGACACCACTCGCACCTAGCACATGAAACTCATAATCGACTGAATTAAATATAATAAAGCGATCTCAAACCATCTCAGATGAGGCAACCTCTGATATCACTGACCAAGTATTCCCAACACAACAAAGACGAACCATGAAGATTAAGATCTGGATTGAAGGTCAGAGACCTCAAATTAAGATTTGATAACGGATTATTTGGATTTGAAATTTCATGATCTTATATGAGATCCGATTCGATTTGAATAAGTATATATCTACCCGATCCAAATCTATCCAAATTCAATTCAGATCAAATTCGGATGAATCCGAAACTATCAGAATAAACCAAATAATAGTGTTTACTATTTTTTGTTCCTATTTCTTTGACTAATTTATTATTATTAATTATTAGTTACAAATCACAATTAAATATATAAAACCAAAAAAATACAAATTTAACTAAAACACAAATTCAAAATTAAATCATAATAGGTAATTATATAGAATTCGAAGATTAGAATCTCCAATTTAACACAACAATCGATTATTGTATAATTGTTTAAGACTAGATGACTGAAATGTGTCAAAAGTCTTGAGTATTAAGTTGAAAACATAATAGCTCGTTAGGTAATGAGTATTAGGGCTATAAACATATTTGAATTCTTATTCGGATTAATCAAATATCGGAATAAAAAATTATGATATCCGAAATCCGATTTGAAATCCGAATAAGGAATTCAGATTTGGATGAGATCTGAATTGAATATCCAAATATAGATATAGATCGGTTTTTTGGATTTGGATAAGATCTGATATCGAATATCGGTTTTTTTGAATGCTCTTAATCACCATCATCAACGACTTGTAGCAACCAATTAGGGTTCTAAACCAGATCATCAAAATATCAAAAGCATCTCAGATGAGTTGGTTGCCCATTGTCATTGACCAATTAAATCCCCACAAAGCCTTGGTAGTCCATAAAAAGCCTCCTAAAGACGGCGCTTAACCTCCGGCTATGCGGCACACAGGCGGCATCCCGATTCTCAAACAATCGTCGGCAAGTTATCGGCAGGAGGTGAGCGATTATGGCAATAGTAACCACATGCGTCCAAGACATTAAACCAGAGGAGGAAGCCTTCCTGGTGATGCAACCGTCCACGCCTCCTCCGCTAAAGCCCACCACCATCACCAAGTCTCTCTCCCTTTCTTTCTCTATTGGCACACCGCCCATCTCTGTCTCCCTCTACCATCAAACATCAAAAAGTCAACACCAAAAAATAAATTATGTATTATAAAAGTCACAAGTGGGGCCAAAATGTAAAATCCCAGAACATGTGTGGCCAACATCAAAACAAAATGCAATCAACTATTCATTTAAGTTTCTTTATAAGCATATAGTATAATATAATATAATTTTACAAAGAATATACATAATTGTAATGTTATTATTTCTATAGAATATAAGTATTATTATAATTTTAAATTTACATTAGAACATCTTAAATGCTAAACCAAACAAACATGCAACCTTAATTGCCACATTAGATTTACACCCATCCTTCAACTACATTCATTTTTACTCCATTTTTCAAACCTTTTTATTTTTTATATTATCATCTATATTTATATTTATTTTTCATAAACCATGTAATCTTTCATAACACAATTTTGTATTCTGTATAAATTAAAATAATAGAGTATAATTTAGAATATAATTAAGAATTATAAATCACATATATTATTATCGCTATAAAATTTTGAAAAAGTATCTGGATGTATATTAAAGAATACAATTTATATTTATATATTTAATAATATAAAATGGAAACCAGACTATAAAATATAAAAATAAAAATATATTATATTTGATTTGAGTCGGTTTTGAACTAAATTTGTATCGAAATATAGATATAAATAAGACTTCACGAAGATACATTCAGAATTTATGAAATATTATATTTTAAATGTTATACACACAAAGGAGATGGGGATTAAACTAAAAACAAACTATTGTCTAAGAATGCTAAGAATGATTTTAAATTCCTTTTAAATGAGGTAGAATAAACACCAAACTAAACCAAAACGTCTAACCCTATTGCTAAACTTTAAACATTCAAGCTAAACCCGATTTAGGAGTAGCTAAAATCCTTCCTAGAAACTCTCTTCTACAATGAGCTACATTGTTTAGAGGCCCACCACCTTTGCATTTGAAGCCGTCTACATTTTCAGACAAGGAGAGAGCTAGACGTGCCCTCCAGAATTTTTTTTATTAATAGGGTAAAATTAAAATATTTATTGACTTGGGGGGTTAAAAAATAATTTTTTTCACAATAAGGGTACCCGCCGGTGTAACGACGAGTTCTACCCACTTGAAATCCGTGTTGTCTTGTTCCTCAAAACCCGCCGGTCACACCGGCGAGTTCTGGCTTGGTCAGCAGTCAAGTGGTCAAGTGGTCAGTGTAGTGGGCAGTGTGAAAAGACAACCCAAGAACCCGCCAATGGGACCGGCGAGTTCTTGGATAAATTAGGGTTTCCAAATATTGATGTGACAAAAGAGAGAACCCGCCAATGGGACCGGCGGGTTCTTTCTTAATATATACAACTTCATTCGTCTCACTCCCGAACCCTCAAAACAATCCTCAAA
>BJCM01087665.1:0-19005 GCA_018326385.1 Flaveria bidentis
ATATTTTAATTAAGTATATTATTTTATTTAAATATTTAAGTATATAACTTATATAAATCTTCATATTTATAATAACTATAATACTAATATTTTTCTAGGGGCATATTATAAGTTTAATAATTTTAATATTTATCTATATTTTTTACAATAAAAGTAAGAGCATGATAAAATAATAATTTTACATATGGATTGAGACACCCATATGAAAATTAATGTTTATTAATCATTTTATTTCGTTTATGCCCTTACAATAAAATATAATATATGATTCCTTATAATACAAATGCTAAAACATATGCATGTGGTCAAACAAAATCGTCATTTACTTTCAACGTCGTTTATATATTATGATTGAGCACTAATCCCTCTTCTCCTTTTCTTTATCAGTTGTTAACAGCTCAATAACAATCAAGATGATAATTTGTGGTGATAATTTCTCCATTAACTTTCTTCGGTATATGAAAATCACCACCTAAAACTAACTCCGATGATCATAAAACTCTAATCTACATTCATAAAATAAACCTCCTTAAAATCTAGATAATAAGTGATTTCCGACCATAAATATCACCCATATTTTCGCTATTCTTATTAGGATAATATAATTGTCTTAAAGACTTTTGTAATATACGTAATTTTTTTCTTTTATTCATTTTTTTCAATAATTATGTTTTGATTTTTTAATTTATGTCATAACGTATCGAGCCGATACCAACTAAAATTGAATTCCCAAAAAATCATGCAACAACCATACCGTTGCAACGCGCGGACATTTCCAACTAGTAAGCTATAAAGGGATTCATGTGTGAATCAGCAAAAGCCCATAAAGTTTGTTCTAAAATTAGGCCTCGAGATATACCTTAGTGGCATGCCTTTTTAGTTAGCATTTTCTTTTAAAAGCAAGATGGATTGTATATAAAGATTAACAAGAAGATAGAAAAAAAGTACAAACACCAATGAAAATTATGAAGAAACAAATATTGCATTTAGATGTTAAACACTTTGATTTCTAGCACTTCAAATCGAATAACCTTTAATCTGGATAATGGCTTGAATTAGATTCTTTCTTCCTTCATCACCCGAGACCATTTTGTGAAAATTCAATTAGTCCTTGGAGTCAAATGCGTAAATAGGAGGGGACTTGATCCATTGGCCAATAATAGCCCAAACCATATTCGTTAAGGCACAAGAAATGAACAAGTGAGTGTGGGGTTCCGGAAGTTATTCACACAATGAACATATGATAGAAGGTAAATTTATCCCCCTTCTAGATAATGCAACTAGAGTAGGGATCCAAAACACAAATTGATGCATTTGATTCTTCATAACAATTTTCAACTATGATGCATTTGTCTTTTTCTAGACTACAAATTAGAGGATACAAAACACAAAGGAGATAATCTCCCAACCAACGATCAAGCCATAATCTTGTATTATTACCTTATTACCTCTACCAACGATAGGTGTAATGGAAGAATCAAGATTTATGTTTAAAATGTGAGATGTCCATATCAATATTTGAGATTGTTTTCCAAGGGCCCACAATTCTTTTTTTCCAGAAGAGTTAATACTTAGTAGCAGTAAGTTTAAAATAAATAGAATGAATTGCCTTGTATCATAGATTTCTCGTTTTCATTTAAAATGGAAGAGTTAATAGCAGTAAGTTTTTTAAGCCAACATAATCCAAGAACACCGCTCATAGCTCAGTTTGAAAAGATATAACTCACTCTCAAGTCATGATTAACAGCAACACATTCACCATCTAGTGTTCCAATGACCATTAACTGTGAACTGCAAGGATGATACACAAATTGCAGTAGACAAAATTTTCTACCATCATTACTTAATTTGCAGCTGCAGGTGATCATAAATAGTGGATGCAAAGGAGGCAAATATTGCACGTCCAACTTTTAAAGCATCAAGTGATGTTGAATATTTACGTAATGTCAACATTCCAATTAAATGGCGATGATGCCGATCACTTGCATCTAATTAAATTTGCAAGACTTTGGATTTCACTATCTTACACCCTTACTCCGAAAACTTTGATTTTGTTAGAAATTACTTTCAAATCAAAACTTTGATTTTGTTAGAAGCATCTTAGAATTCATGTAATGTAAAGTCAGACGTATTTTTAACATTCCAATCCCTTAATTAAGAACATTACATAATTGTACATAATAACATGAATAAGTGAGATGGAAGCCACACCCATCTCGACATAGAGGCATAAAATAGCCTTATGTATGGAGTACGGAGTATGAAGTATGGAGCACTCTCTATACCCTTTTCGCTACACCGCCGGACAACACTTCGTTCCACCTCAATATCCTTTATCCATTCGAGGAAAAAAACCACTTTCTTCATTCATTCACGTAATTTTTTAGTTATTAATACTTTTAATTTGACAACATAAAAAAAAAGATAAGGGTAAAAATTCATCATATGAAGATGATCCTACACATGAAAAAAACTTGTTGTATTCTTTAATTCACCAAACAATAATGGTTTTAATTGTTTTAACTTTACCTTTTAGTTTAATAATGATTGTTCTTAAGTTAATATATGTATTTATTTATAATTTTATTTATAACAATGGCTTTTTATAGGGGACCGGAAATGCCCCGAGCCAAGACACTATGGACGGTTTCAGGGTCGGGTAAAAGGGTATGAGATCGGGTATGAAATTATTTTTTTTTTTATTTATGCGTGTATGGGACTACATGGTATAATTGTTTACCCTGACTTGATTACTTGATAAAGCATGTTCGTTTTCCATAAAATTCTATTTTGTTATTTTAATAATATTATATTTCTATTTTGTTATTTTAATAATAGTATATTTCTTTTTAGTTATTTTAATTGTATTATATTTCTTTTTAGTTATTAAATATTATATTATCTGAAAGTTTTTAATTTTAATTTTTCCCCACTCGATCATTCTCCTAATCTGTTACTCGAATTGCTCGAGAATCAGACTTTTAGTTTCGCACTTTAAGTTCCCCTTCAAACCATAGCCATGATCAAAAAGAGTAAGCGAGACATCAACAAATAGATTTAGTTAATGATAATGACAAAAAGATTTGGTCTAAATGTTGAACAAATGCCCACCGGGTATACCTGACATATATTATTTATGAAACTAACAGGTATGCTCGATTGCCTGCAGGTATGCCCGAAAGCCGACACGTAAATGCTTGATACATACCTGATGGGTTTTGGGTGGGTATGTGATATTTTTTTCTAATCAGGAATAGTATTGGGATTACCTAAACTCGTCTCAAAACTGCTCAGTTGCCATCCCTAGTTTGTATAAGTAGCAGAAACAGTAAATTTAATTTTATAGTATTCATCATTGGGAAATTAAACGTACTAATATATTTTACCATTACCCACCCGAGCACGTGTAAAAGACACTTACGGGAATATATATATATATATATATATAATTTTTAAATAACTCCACTTAAAATATACCCAATAATGTTTTGATGGAAAGAATATACAAAACCATGTATTTAAACTTTTTAAAAAGTTAACAAATACAACTTATATATCGTCTTAAAATCATGTGAGTTGCTTTAATTTGTTATTTAATTAAAAAACAATTTGAGCTTACGTTGCGTGGCATCTTCATGTTCAAGATGGGAAACCTTTTTGCGAAAAAAATGCAAACGACGTGGTGTTCGTCGTCGGCACCCTGTGTCATTCTATCTTTACCACGCGGTGTCCATCCCACATAACATAAAATATCATAAGATTGATATACAAGATAGTTTACCCTATCTTAAGTTATAAAACATAATAAAACCATGTCATGTTATTAGTTATAGTGTCACTGGCCTTCTGGTCATCCAACAATTTTTTAACTTTTTTAATATACTATAATAATGGGCCATTAGCCAAATGGGCCTTTGACAATGTGGTCGGGGTGCTTCCCTCTCGCAACCCACCGGGTTCGAGCCCCAAACAAACTCACTAACACATTGTTCGTTATTTATTATATTTCATCTTTTGTTTTTCGTTTTGCTCATTGTTTATTTTATTTGTTTTTCTAATAAATCTTTTAAAGGTGATTTATTCATTTCAATTTTAACAAGTTTATGCGTTTTATTTTCTTAAGAGAGAACAATCACATCAACGGATGATTCACAATTGTAACTATCATTAAAAATAGGCTTAATTACATGGGTGGTCCATGTGATTAAGCCCGATTTCACTCATCTTGCCCAAAATAAAAAAAGTAAATTACTATTTTTGGCTCATGTGTTTTGATCATTTTCACTTATTTTGCCCGAAATAATCATTTGATATATTTGACCCTGACATTATATTTTATAACAATTTTGACTTCTAATTACTACTCTGTTAGTTTTGTCAGTTAGATGTAAGAGCATTTCGGGTTTCTTTTACTTCAAGGAAATTTTGAAAGTTAGAAAGTTATTTTACATTAAAAGACTACCTATGTAATTATTAAAAAAACAACCCCAAATTAGCTAGGAGGCTGTTTGACAGTCTATTAATGGTTCAGATGTTAAAAATGGTTTAACATTTAATGGTTCAGACTGTTTGTTTCGCGAACAAATGTCTGAATGGTTCAAATATTTGCCTCTGAATGGTTAAACATTATACTAATACTGAATGATTAAGAAGTCTAATTCTGAATGGTTAAGAAGTCTAATTTTGAATGATTTAAAAGTCTAATGCTAAATAGTTAAGAAGTTTAATGCTGAATGGTTAAGACCACTTATTTGAATTGGTAAGACATTTGCATTTGAATAGTTAAACGAAATACTAGCTCTTAATGGTTCAGATTTCTTAATGGTTCAAAACTTAATAGTTTATAACTTTTATTAGTTCATCAATTAGTCATTCAGAAGTTGACAAACAGTCCCTAAGTTTTTAGTTGTATATTTAAATAATGTTGACAATATCTTATCAATTTTTTGTTATTTTATTAATCAATTAGTCATTCAGAAGTTGACAAACAGTCCCTAAGTTTTTAGTTGTATATTTAAATAATATTGACAATATCTTATCAATTTTTTGTTATTTTATTTATATTGCTTCGTTATTTTTTGTTATCTTTTAATAAATATATTTAAATTTACAAATAAATACAAATTTTTCAAACAACGATTTGAAGAATAATTGTTTAAGAGAACGATTTAAATATGAGCAATTTGTTTTAAAAAAAGAAAGATTTTAAAAAGAAAAGTTGTTCATATATTAAATCTTTTGTTTATTAAATAGTCAGGTTTAAAAAACACTATTCATTTTCTAAATTCTTTTTTTAAAACGTCTTTTATATTTATATATATATATATATAATATTTAAAGCGTGCCATTTGTTAAAAATTTAAAACAACAATGATTAAGAAATGGTTTAAAATGATTTTAAAAGAACGGTTAGAATGGAATTATAAAAAAAACGACTTAGAAAGTAAGATTTAAATATGAGCGATTTATAAATAGTATTTTGCAAAGAACGCTTTAAAAAAGAACGATTTTAAAATAAAATTTTAAAAAGAAATGAATTTTAAAAATAATGGTTTTAAAAAAAATTATTTTAAAATCTTTTTCATTTAAAAACTGTTTTTTTAACAATTAGCTTTAGAATTTTTCTTTTTCATAAAAAAGTCTTTCTTTTTCAAATCTGATTTTAAAAATTGTTATGTGGAAAAGACGTATTATTTGTGTATTTAAAACATTTTTATTAAAAATTATCATAAAGTAACAAAACAATAAAACTAAAAGTAACCCAAAAAATTATAAAGAGAAGGCTAATATTTTTTAATATACAATTAATAACTTATTTAACTTACTAAGAGGGCGTTGAGATTGCTTATTTTTTTAAGTTACTTTGAAAAAAACTTAAATGTAACTTTTCAAAATCAATTTATTAACTTTTTAAAATAAACTTATTCTTTGATGTTACCTAAAAATACTTATTGACTTATTAACTTTTTAAAAAATTAATCAGTCAAAAATTGATTTGTTAAACATACAATAAACTAACATAAATAGCGGTTAGGGATTAGAATTATTATAAGATGTAATGTAAGGGTTTGACTTGCGAAAAGAATTATTTTCGGATAAAAACATTAAAATGATGAAATCATTAGGGAACAAAATAATAATTTGTTAAGAAAAGATTTATTTTCTTTCTTGTTCCCCTCAAATAAATTTGAGAACACAACGAAGAGAATAGTAGTATTACTGATATTGACTTTTTCTCACTGACATTTATTGTTTTGTCTTACTGTCTAGAGTACTTAAATAATAATTGTTGAAAAAAACATTTATTGCTTTTAAAGAAACGTTTTATAAAGAAGTAAATATAAAAATACTTATTATTGTAATAACGAGTAAGAACTATGTTTCGTTCACATCCACGCGCCCTGACGGTTCCCAACACGAAACCTTCACCTCTTCAAATTCCATCGTCGACTCACACTATTGTCACTGCACCACACCATACTTCCCATAGGGAGCGTCGTAGAATATTATAACATTACTCTTCATCTTCTCTTCTCTATAATACTGTAAGAAAACACCATTCTACTCTTCATCTTCTCTATAATACTGTAAGAAAACACCATTCTACTCTTCATCTTCTCTATAATACTGTAAGAAAACACCATTCTACTCTTCATCTTCTCTATAATACTGTAAGAAAACACCATTCTACTCTTCATCTTCTCTATAATACTGTAAGAAAACACCATTCTACTCTTCATCTTCTCTATAATACTGTAAGAAAACACCATTCTACTCTTCATCTTCTCTATAATACTGTAAGAAAACACCATTCTACTCTTCATCTTCTCTATAATACTGTAAGAAAACACCATTCTACTCTTCATCTTCTCTATAATACTGTAAGAAAACACCATTCTACTCTTCATCTTCTCTATAATACTCTAAGAAAACACCATTCTACTCTTCATCTTCTCTATATTACTGTAAGAAAACACCATTCTTCTCGCAGTTCAACAGTGGATTTCGCATAACCCACCAAAAATACCAACACAGTAATTCCTCCCTGCAAATCGACAGACGAACGCCATTAATAGACCTCAATCAATGCCCTTATCATTTACCTCTCTAGATTCCATATTTAATGCCCCACTATCTGTAACTGTTATATACCTTCGTCCTACATTGAATTAGGATCGTGGGGGCACGAAAATGGAAAGGAAACAAGGGTTTTTCTCCTCCTTGAGACACGATTTGGTCCGTGGTTTATCGCCGGCGAGGAGTGGATCGTCGGTGATGGGGCTTCTCCGTCTTAAGCCTAAGCACGTGCCACACTCGGAGCCTGTGGTCGGGAGATCTGGGAGTTTGAACGGGGAGACGCTGGCGCCGTTGATCGAGGGACCCGATCCGGCCGCTTCAGAATTTGGGGATTCCAAACGGGTCGGGTCGGGTATCGGAAACTGGATGAAGGGACAGCTGTCTAGGGCTCCATCAATGGCGTACAGACAGAGGTCTGATCTGAGGCTTTTGCTCGGAGTTATGGGGGCGCCTCTTGCTCCGGTTAATGTTAGCTCCGGAGACCCTTTGCCTCATCTTACCATTAAAGACACTCCCATTGTAAGTATACTTCGTTTTGCGGTTTCTTTTTCATGTGATTTTAGTGTTGATTTTATGTTAGGGTATTGATATCGTTTTCCGCCATAGTCGTAATCAGGTTGTTGAAATGAACTACAAGTTATACGCCCAAATCGGTGTTTGTGAATCGATTAAACTCCACTCAGTGAGCTGAGCTCGAGTTCTAGAAAAATTGATTGCCTTGAATTGAATTTGTTACAGTAGAAGATCCGATCTGGACTAGATTTCAATCATTTTCACCTTTTTATACCTAAATAAATAAATGCATCTAAAAGGAGTTTCGTGGTAGGGACATATTGAAGCTGCAGTTAATTGTTTCAAATTATTTGGATTACCATTTCTCTTGTTTTTTGTTTTATTAAACCTAAAATGTGTTTTTTTAAAAGTAAAATGCATGATAAATAATACATTTGCATATGTGATTTGTGGTTGTTGGTGATGTTTCTTTTACACTTGTATGATGAAAGTATGTTTTATATGTTATTGGACAATTTAGAATAAGATTTTTACCCCGTTTTTTGAGATATAAACTAAATTATTTGACTTGTACAGTTGTGCCTTTTGGAATCTTGATACTTTTGTTGGTACAGATTTGTATAGTTCAATGGCTGGAAATGGAAATTACATTGTTGTTTTTACATCACCCCCTCTATGTGTTGAACACATGTATTTGTTTAACTATTGATTGTCTGGTGTGTTTTCCCTTTAAACTATAAAAATAGTGTCCTAGATTACATAAGGCATGTTGATTGGTATAACATAATAAACTAATACTATTGATTCAAATTTGAATTTGAAAGTTCAAATATATAAATATTTAAAACATAAGTTGACCTGTTTGTTTGCTATGGTGGCATTGTTATTTAATTAGTTGTACAACTAGATTTGGAAGAATCCATATTTATGCTTTTGGGACCCTTGACATAATCAATCAACTTTTTGTGTACTAGGGAATTTCACATATATCATGATTAAAGATTTAAAATTATATGTATATCCTTCTAAATTTTCCAAATAATGTTTATATATATTTTTAGCACTAATATTATCATATATACCCATTTAATCATTAATAAAAAGATCAAGTTACTTATAAACATTCTTTTTCAATGATTAAACAAATGGAAATTTATTGATTAAGCCGTAGCATTTTAGCGAATAGTGTTGGTGTTTTTTCCTATTTTGTGAAACAAGCCGTTATAAGCAACTGCCTTTAATTTATGTACTATGATTTGATACGAGCCTTACATGTTTGAGTATGCTATCTTGATGGCCTGCTGCTAGTTTGTTACTTCATTTTTGGTTTAAATGGTGATTATAACTTTCTATAGGAAAATTCTTCTGCTCGGTACATAGTGCAGCAATACACAGCTGCATCTGGAGGTCAAAAGCTTCAAAGTTCAATAAAGAATGCTTATGCAATGGGAAAAGTGAAGATGGTTGCATCAGAATTTGAAACCGCATCGCGAGTAGTAAAAAATAAGCATGGTGCAAAAGCAGCTGAGTCTGGTGGGTTTGTTTTGTGGCAAATGAACCCTGATATGTGGTATGTGGAGCTAGCCGTTGGTGGAAGTAAGGTTCATGCTGGTTGCAATGGGGAACTTGTTTGGAGGCACACCCCATGGCTTGGGGCTCACACTGCTAAAGGACCTGTTCGACCTCTGCGTCGCGCTCTTCAGGTGAGAACTGGTTCTTCTCTTAAATGATTATAAACTTGGTATTACAGTAGTATTAGCACAAAACAAAATTTAAACTTCTTACTTATTTTTGCTGAAGAGTCTTTAAACGCTTTTTTGTTAATTTTTAAAGAGAATGTCCCTTTTTAGCTTTGAATGATTTGGATGCCATGTAGGCATTTTTAAAAGTCTTTAAATGCTTTTTTGTTACTTTTTAAAGAGAATGTCCCTTTTTTATTATTGAAAATGGTCACACACTGATGTGGACGCTATGTAGCCATTTTATTGATCCCTCTCACATAATAAATTAAAAGGTTATGTTTATCATAAAAAAGTTCAGGGACTTGTAAAAAAATGGGGTCCTATTGGGTTTTCTTTGTTTTTTACGTTTGCCCATTAAAGTTGAGATTAGAAAGTTGAAGACGTATAATTTTGGAAAGACAAGTGAGTTAAATTTTATTTCGATAGGTTTTTTTTCTGTGTTTGTGGTGGTTATTTTTCTTCTTATTTCTAATAAAAGTGTTATTTGATCATACACAGGGTCTTGATCCTAGAACGACAGCAAATATGTTTGTTGATGCAAAATGCATTGGGGAGAAGAAGATAAATGGTGAAGATTGCTTTATTCTTAAACAAAGTGCGGATCCTCAAACATTAAAAGCAAGGAGTGAAGGTCCAGCTGAAATCATAAGGCACGTACTTTATGGGTTTTTTAGTCAAAAAACAGGTCTAATTATTCAAATGGAGGATTCACATTTGACCCGCATTCAAACCAATGGTAGTGATGCTGTTTACTGGGAAACTACCATAAATTCATTTATGGATGATTATCGACCTGTGGACGGGATCATGGTTGCACACTCTGGTCGATCGGTTGTTACCCTTTTAAGGTTTGGTGAGATGGCCATGAGTCATACCAAAACCCGAATGGAAGAAGCTTGGACCATCGAAGAGGTCGCATTTAATGTCCATGGTTTGTCAAATGACTGTTTTATCCCTCCTGCTGATTTAAGATCTGGATCTGTAAGTGAAACATTTGAACACTCTCAATCAGAAAGAGAAAAAACTGGTCATCGAGCTAAAGTTGCAGCTTTAGAGAAACCACTACATGAAGGTAATCTACGAAATGTGGTTTGGAAGACGGAAATCTAGTAATTGAAATTGTTTATAGAGGGTGAAAACTAACACCTTACAAGTTTTAGTTAAGTGGTAGGTAGGATTTAGGTTTAAATAAAGCTGGATATTGGTGTTTTTTTTGGGGGTTTATTTTAGATTAACCTCCATGAATTGATGAATTAATTAAAGGCTTATGTTTAGATGACACCAGCAAAGGCTTAGTTTGGTGTTTTTTTCACCTACTGATGGTGTGGTAGGTGTTTGAATGAATGGTGACAAAGAACATGTTATGAAGAAGAATGTGAATCTTGCAGTATTTTTGTTTTGAATTTAACATCATCATGTTGATATTCATAGTCATATGCATATGTCTGCTTGCTGTATGCTTCAATCTTTTATTTTGTTTTGTGAGATGTTTCATCTGTAAAAGATTCTTCACCATGTGTTTGCTCAAATGTCATATCCCGCTACCTTTCAACCTTTTCATTCATCTGATTAAACTACACATTTCTAATTCACTCACATGATTCTCACCTTTTTTTTGTTTTTTTCCCTTCCCACTAGAGTGACTGATGGGATTTGTAAATTTGATTTTACCTACACATTTCTGAATCATGTTCGTGAGTTGAATACTTGAATGCAAATATGACATGGAGACGATACGCGTGTTGTGGGTTAACAAGAACACTACTTATTTAAGTTAATTAGTTATTATTTATTATTATTGTTTTACATAGGTACAATGTTTTTTTTGGGTTTTGTTTTCATGGCTTTGGGAAAGAACTCCTTACTAGCTGCTTCAATTTTTGACTAGGGCAGCAGCTCTCTCTTGCACAACTCCCCCGAACAGCCTAGATCTGATTCACTTTCAGAATCTCTGTTCAAGTAAGATAATGATTTGTAGAAATAGACAAGTTGGATTTAAATAATTTAAACTTTTACTTATTGGTTGATAATAATTTATACTATTGATTTGGTTGGTAACAATTCTAACTTTTATTTTCATTACCAATAACAGTTCTAATAGTATAATTATTATATATTCACACTTGATTTGTACTTATTTTATGATTGATTTAGTTTGTATGTATTTTTTTTCATTTTATTAATAATTATTTTTGTGAACTAAATCTAGTTGAAATCATACATAAGTTTTTAGTAATTATGTTCAGTTTTTTTTTGGAGTTTTTAGATAGTTAATCTCATGTAATTCATGATTAGTTTGAGTCGTTTACACCCTATATGCGATTTGTGTCATGTGACATATTTGTCATAGCACCATTGAAATATATCTTTTAACACATTAGTGATATTAACATGACACCGTATTATTTTCACTGTTCAGAATATTAATATTGTAATCAAATTAAATATAAAAAGTTATATAGTGTATTTTTTTCAAAAAAAATATATGTTATATATAAATCATTTACATTTAAAAAGAAATAGAGAATTGAAAGATGAATTAGATAGAATTACAAATACATATTTTAAAGAGGAGGTCTGAATGTTAAAACCCCCAATTCTCGAGTAGGCAGACACTCTTCTTATCTGATAGAGTGATAGATGATATAACACACACACAGACACACACAGAGACACACACAGAGACACACACAGAGACACACACAGACACACAGAGCCTTTGGGGTTTCATTTGAAATCAACAATCTGACCATGGCTATGCCTTTCGGGTTTCTCTCCTCCTTCATCGCTCCCTCTCCGTCCAAGTCTCCGGCGACGTCTTTGCTGTTTGCTCACATCCCGCCGTCTCGCCCCTTCAACGCTAAACTGCGCACCGCGGTTACTTACGCCACGGCGTCGGAACCTGCGACTGAGACCAAGAAGCGAGCGCCCAGAGGCTTCTCCAAACCCCGTCCAGTTTCGCCAGAGATGAAAGAGTTCCTCGGCGGTAGAACGGAGATCCCCCGCACCCAAGTCCTCAAGGTTATTTGGGCTCACATCAAAGAAAATGGCCTGCAGGTAACCCCGCCTCTTCACTCTCACACTTTTTCTATTTTTATCATCTCTTCTTGCCAAACCCTAGCTTTTCTCACACTTTAAACCTTCTTTAACTTCTGTTTCAGTAATAATTCATGTATCTTCTTCTACTTTAGCTTTCAATTTCATACACTTTTCAACTGCTCATATGAAACCCTAGCTTTTCTGTTATACAGTATACTCGTGAATTGATTTTCATTAAAATCCACAATATTAACTTCTAAATTACACTAGTAAAAATTGCTCTACTTTGAAGTTTTGTATTCTATTCCATACAGCTCTACTTTGAAGTATGGTTAGATTTTTGTAAAAATACACAATATTAAGTTGTAATTTTGCTAATAATTTGATGTATCTCGAAGATTTGTTTTGTTATAAGTTATTAAAGATGTTGATTTTGTGTGTTCACTGTTCAGGATCCAACAAACAAGAGGGTTATTGTCTGTGATGAGAAGCTGAAGAAGATATTTGGAGGCAAGGATCAAGTTGGGTTTCTTGAGATTGCAGGGCTAATCAGTCCTCACTTCAAGAAAGTGGAAAACTAGGAGGTTTCTTTGTTTGTTTTTATGTAAATGGAGGAGGCCTATTTTGAAAACTTATTACTTAAGTACTAGTAAGAAAGAACTGCTGCACCTCTTGCATCCATTCCAACTTTTTGTAGCCATGTTAGGTGTTTTCACAAGTCATGTCTTAGAACCTTAGTATTTTAGACCTTTACGTCGATGTTACTATGCTTTTTACGGATTTATATATGCATCTGTTTCGTTTTTCTCTTAATTGTTAGATTGTTATGATATGTGCATTGCTTTTTGAACATCCTCAAGTTACATCAGTAGATCTTCTTTAAATGATGCTACTAGTGGTGACTTAATTGCATAGCATCATATATAGTGGATGCTGGTTGATGCATATGCAAAGGTCCAGGCTTCCTTGATCTCGACGGAGAAATTTCTAGGTGATGCAGTTTTGAGAAATCTGTTATTTTGCTTTATGTAAACCTTGTCAATATGATTCTGGCAAGATAAATGAACCTAAGGCTGTCATTTTGAGTTGATAGAATTGCCTCTTTGCAATTGATTGAAAGATTACTAGATAAACTTTCCCAGTTTTTGCAAACTAATCTTACCAAGTGAGTTGAATGCGGCAAAAGAGTTATTTGAAGGAGATGGAATTACTAATTAGGAATGAATTATAATGGAAATTGCTTAAAACTCATAACCAACTCTAGTCCATCTTTCCAATCCATTGTGACCAGAGATGAAACAAAATAGATGATCCAACAGATCGAAGGGTGGGAGTGTTGTCGTCAAGGGTTTTAGAAGGTTTGAGGTAGAAGTTGAATCGCAGAGGGTTTTGGTAAGAAGTGGATGCTTTTTGGTGATCTCTGAACATTCAATTGAAATGTCTAGAATTTCTTTGATGGCATTGATAGATAGAATTACATTTCAATTGTAGTTACATAGCAAATCTTTTCCCGAGATCCATTTTGCTATCTTCCCTTCAATAAAATCTAATCTTGCACTTTACAAGTATCTTATTGAATTTACAAATGTTTAAACTTATATTAAATACAAGTATCTTATTGAAGTTACAAATGTTTAAACTTATATTACATTTATTAGGGATAATCATCATTACTACTAAGCCATAATGCAATAGACAGATTGTAAACCAAACAGTCAAACAGCCCCCAAAGCATAGGTAGTGTTTGCTTTGTAATTGCACTCTAAAGCAAAACATAATTCTTGATAAAATTAATTCAAATTTCTATTAGAGTTCAGATTCGATACGCCAAGCAAATGGGACAATATTGTTTTGTTTTGTAAGTGGGCTTGAAAAAGATGTACATTTAAAAGGAAATACGAGAAACCCCACCCCTCACTTTAGGTCGAATAAACCCATGTTCAGAACACACCCCCTTCACTTGTAACAGCCAACAAATATAGCCTCACTTTCATTCCCATTCCTTTATCGCTAAAAAACCAGAAACCAATTACATTGTCATGATCTTATCGTTTATGCCGGCTTTAGCATACGGTTTATAAGTGTCTAATCTTATCTGGCTTGCATGACATTAGCTAAATAAAGTCCATGGCATTACATCGTCAGAAATATATTCAAAGATTATGCAACTTTGATAATCCTTTTTGAAAGAAAACAATGGTTCTGAAACATATAGAAGCAAGATGTGAATCGTGATGATAGATTCGCTTCTAAACTTGTCCTCATTATGAGTTAAAGAAACAAGAATGAATCTTGTTTATCACACATGATGCTAAGTAATATAAGCTTGTCCTTTTTTCAGAGTTTTGCAAGCAGATGTGCTAGCTGCTCATCAGACACTTTTACATCCACACAAGTACCCAAGGCGAGGGCAAATCTGGCAGCCAATTGATGTTTACACTGAAGGTTTTAAAAATAAATCAAAATGAGGATAAGATTGTTAATCCAAACCCGATTGAAAAATAGCAGTAAGACTTACACAAAGTTGTTCTCCTCTGTTGATAGTGTCGTAGAAGAATGAATAGCATGCGCAATAGTGTTGTGGGAAACACAGGTATTCTTCCTTCCTTGTGGACTCCCCAATAACCTACATGTCATCAGCGTCAGTAATCTCAAAGGCATCTGCACTTTCTAAGTTCCATAAGAGGAAAAAAACCTGGAAGATGGAACGTCCACTAGGCTCTCCCAGTATCCTCTTCACCCCGCGTTGATCCACTATCCTCGTAGCTCTCTCCAAGTTTTTCCCAAACAAACTATGCAAACTGTACATTTATCAGCCCACTTACAGATTATGCTAATCAGAATGGAGGATTAGGTTATTCTACTCACATGGACAGCTCATCATCACTCACTGCTCCATCGGAGTTTTAAATCAAAATGGAAACAAAGAAAATGCAAATTAGCTGACAACACAAGGTAAAACGAAGAATGAATTCAGTGGTGAAGGCGATTTGGAACATGAATCAGAACGATGTCTCACTGAATTCCGATTGAATGGGTATGGTTGCATTGCTCACCTGAATGAGTTGATTGGATTTCGCTCCATATGCTTTCTGCAACCACTAAGCTAACGGAGCTCATTGTGTCTTCACCTCCTACCCTTAAACCCTAATATCGGCAAAACAAAAACTCTTTCTTTTACCGTCTTTTTCTTTTCCTTCCTAATTTAACAACTTCATCTTCTAGAACAAGCAAAATATGGATACTTCATAAACAATTAGAAAGAAAAAAATTTAGTTAGGGGCTTTGTGTTATTTACTAAATATCAATCGTATTTTTATACCCTTTTTAATTTATAAGTTTGAGGGATAATTTCTAAGATGAATATTGAGAGGGTTAAATGTAAAAATACACAAACTTAAAAAAACCTTTTTTACCCTAAACAATAAACACATCGTTCCCCTTCCCTCATTCAAGTCACCAGCGCTCTCGTTCTGGTCACCAGAGTCACAAATCCTCGCGGATCGGCAAATCTAACGCTGGAATAGGAAAAATCCGGCGTCGCTAGAACACCACCAATTAGGACGATTTGGTCCGGCTAAGTCCGACTGTGACCAATTTTGCCTAGCACCTCTGATTTGGTGAAATCGAAGCACCCAATCTTCGAATAGTGACTAATTATATATTATATTACCAGCGGTTAGGATCTTCCTGAAACGCAATCCTGACCCTTTAAACTCGGCAGTTTTAGCGGTTGCAGGGTGGTTTTAGGCAGTTTCTTGAGACCTGCGATTTGTGGGGGTGCAGTTAATAGACGAACTGTATTTTAGCAGGGCTGCAACGTGGGGTTGTGGTTAACCCTGTAACTGTTTCCTGCCCTCTATAAAAGCAGACAAGAAATCAATTGAAATGACTATCACTGATTCATCATATGTTGCTCTTAAATGGTTTGTACCTAGATCAACTAGCAGCCAAGAAAGCAATGGAAATCTTTGTCGCTGCTTCATCACATGTTGAAAGTCCTGCAAAAAGAAGGGTATTTAGCATAATTTTAGGTCAGTTCTCTATTATATACCCACTAAAATTTGTTAATTTTTTTTCAAAACAGGTTGTCAACATTCATGATCCTCTCACAGTTCGTAGTGACTCTAAAATTGAGGTATGTTATGACGATTTGTTATGCCAGAGTAAATACCATCAATGTGATTTCATGTCCTTGTGTTTATTGTTAAAACACATTTTAATGCTCTCATGAATGCCTTTCAAAGGAAAACTATATTGAGGAGTTTATGAAAGGAAGTTCATGTACCTTAAACCGTTCTTGAATGATAGAGGCAAGAAAATGGAGTATGTCAATTAGGTAGTTGTTTCCTATTTGTCATTTTCTTTCAAAAATAATACTACTACTTAGAGTCAATTTAAGTTACTTTGTATGGTTAATCAGAATCAAATGTTAAAATTGAATATTTTAAGCAGTGTCAATCTTTAGTAATAAATGTATATTTTTACTGATCCTTATTCTTTGTTTAGTTTTGTATATAATAGAAGTATAAGAGTGATTATTATTTATTTATTTCTTTTTTTTAATACTCAATTATGATTTTATACTAATAACTTGTGTGTATACCTTTCCATGTTACATTAATTAATGTGTCTTTGTAAGTTTAATAAAAGATAATGAGTTATTAACACTAGTCTTGTAAGTTGTTGTATCATTAAATTAGTAATATCTTTTTTTCGTTTGACAATTGAACCAAAAGAATGTTAGCATTTTCTTAATGAAAATGGAGAAGGTTTGCATAAGTTGTATTCTTAATCTTGTCAAGTAAGAAACTGTAAGGTTACTTAATTATTTTATTTCCTTACTTATTTATTTCTTTTGGGGTTGTATCTGCAAATCTCATTTAAATTGTTATGTATTTACTTGAATTTATATATTTACCTGAATTTATGGTTTTTGGGTTTTCATTTCAGATCAAGTTAAATATTAACAATTTACAAGACGAAGGTCAAGGCAAATCAAGCTTGGTTATCATTTTTCGCCTTACATATCTAAGTTACAAGTTAATGAAGGGGTCTTCTAACTTTCTATTGATGCACATTAAGATTTAACCGATGAGAATATATTTTTTGAATAATTGATCTTGCATCACTGTTCTACTTTAATTTATGACTGTTGTTTGTTTTTTGATGTATGAATGTTGTTTACATGACGGTTGTTTGTTTTTTAATATACCATAAGTGTTTATCTTTTTCTATATCACTATTTCACACATAAAAAAATGCCTAATTATACAGATGAAATAACATATGTGAATACTGAGAAAAAAAACCCAAACAAACACTTAACAAAGCTACTTGATATTGTAACCATCAATATATGAAAACAAAAAGTAATTACCCAGTAAAACAAACCTTTTTGAACAAAAAAGATATAGTACTTATCAATTAATAATATGTGAAGACTTAGCAATGTACTTATTATAGAATGATATATAGTTATGTCATAAAGTTGCAATATATTTTTATATGAGAGCTATCAACAAACAAAAAGATTAGCAAACCTGATGCACAAACTCTACAAGCACATAAACAAACACTTACAGTGATCATACAAAAGTAGTAGATAAAGAGGAAGAAAATAGATCCTCACAAAATGATAAAAATGATGCATGGAATCTCTTAAACGAGACACTCAGATTGTTTGAAGATTAAGTGATTTAATCCCTAAATTAAGTAGACTGGCTCCAAAACTTATCTTATTTGATTTTGATCCAAAATTAAGATCAAAATCACACAAACATCTGTCTTTACAAAATATGTATACATTCTAGATAAATATATCTAAATTTGCAAATTCTTCCAATGTATGACAAAACCATATGTTTAAATCACGAAAATCATATAAAACAACAAATATATACATATAAACGTATAGATACAACTTACCCATCACAACATGAATATCTCCTGCATGTGCAACAATTTTAATAAGCATTGTTTTGAATACTCAGCTCCATCAATGACGAACTGCATTCCTCCTTCTGGCGTGCACTTGATCATGTCAACATAATTAGATACCGATTTTTATCTTGAATCTTGATAATCATCGCTACATATAAATTCCTATCCGAATCAGACAAAACAATTTAACTTATTATAAATAGATAACTAAACTAATATTCGATGAATGATGACCATTACAAATTAATTTCAACCCACATTCCAACCATATGATGTTGTGTATGCGCCTAGAGTGTTATAAATGCATTCAATCTATTTTACATTGTAAGAAAAGTACATAAACTTTGATAATATTCTTGTGGTAAAGCTTCATCGCTCTAAAGATTATTATATCAACTCTATCAATGAGATAAGGAATCATGTACCTTAATTGTACCATCAATTATTCCAAATGACTATCTTCAGCCACTTCAAGGAAACTAACATCATTCAAAATGTTTGCTTTCTCTTACATAATCTACAAGCGTAAACCCTAAATTCGGTCCAAGTGTAAGCGATGGCTGGAGATGGTAGCGATGGCTGGAGATGGTAGTGATGGCTAGTGGTGGGTGGTCATTATTAGGGGTTATGCAGGGGGAAAAGGAAAGGGGATTTGGGGATGATGGTTGATAGCGATGATGATAATGGTAGG
>BJCM01087666.1:0-12243 GCA_018326385.1 Flaveria bidentis
ATACATATTTTGTTTACAATCATTAACTATTGCTAGCTTGACGACGTCTTAGATCTTTGGGCCTGACAAGCCTATTTGGTGCTAAAGTCGATGTATTGTAGACTCCTGATGACGTATGCTTGTTTATCATGAGAACCAAGTACACTTAGCCAATCTTATATACTTGTAATCAAGTCGAGGTTTGGTTATAACTGTATGTGTTCTATAAGCTTGCTAACTCGTAACCATGGACATGAATTGCTACTTGTAACCCTTTTATATATATATACATATATATGTGTGTTTAAACAATGGGAACTCACCAACTTTATAGTTGACCTGTTATTTTTAACATGTTTCAGGTTTGATGGTTGAAGATCATCTTGTGCTCATATAGGACTTGGACTTAGATTAATTAAAAGTCTTATGTTACTAGTTGTATCTTGATTGTTTTGTTATTGCTTATTTGTTTTGTAATGTTTAATGAATAATGACATGCAATATTATTTCAACTTAATTAGTTCCATGTGCTATGAGCAATCGTCTCACATTCGTCCGCCCCGATGATGCCGCCGTCGGTCGGGGTGTGACAAACATCACTGCAGCACCCTCAACCCACAACTATCATTTCCTATACCCTCAACCCACCACCACACTGCCTCTACCCTCAACCCTCCACCAACATTGTTTCCTGCACTTTCAGCCCACCTCCACAACCGCCTCTACCGAACCCACCACCACCGTCACCGCCTAGACCCTTAACATACCACCACTGCCGCCGCCTACACCTTAAACCCACCACCATTATTCTATAACACCCTCAATCCACCACTAACTTCACTATCTGCACCCTTGAATCCGAACAGAGAAATAGAAGTGGTGTTATGACCAGTGGTCTTTGAAGAGAGAGAGTGTTTGACAGATAGAAAAGAGAAAAAAGAGAGAGATAGATAAAAGGAGAGTGAGAGACTTAGACCAATGGTAGTGCTTGATTTTTTACATGGTGGTGGAAAGGTGATGGTGATGGTGATGAAGATAAAGATGAAGATGGAAGAAGAAAATGGAGGGAGGGGTGATGGTCATGAAGACTTACACCCGACTTTTAAATACCGAACCGATTTAAAATATAAAACATCCAAAAAATGGCAGAAGAAATTATGAAAATTACAATTAAATATGGTTGTTGCTTTGACTTTTGATGGTAGAAGAATCCTATATCAATTGTGAAATCAATTGTGATATACCATTCAATTTATAAATATTTTAGATATCCGCAAATCTTCACAATTAAATTGTTTCTGTTGGTGCTTGCCTTCACCTTCATCATCAATTTGGTCGATTTTTCAAACACCTTGCTTTAACTGTTTTAAATGGTTGTGTACTAATCTATTATGATTGAAACATAATTCTCTAATTAAACATCTTTATAAATTATATTCCATGTATATCAAATCTTTTTAATACTTGCAGTAACAACTTTCTAAAATTACTACCATCATATTCAAGATTTGAATTTTTCAAGAACTCAACGAGTACAAAATTTAAAAACCTAGTAAAACAACGTGGGTCATTTCAGAATCATAAACCATGACTCATTAAACAGTAATCAGAATTTTAATTAGCTTCTTATAGTCTATTTGTCTATAGAAATATGTAATTTTTACTTAAATTGGGATTGTAATCTATTTTATTATTATTTGTAAACTGTGAATAAATTGACCCTATGAACATTGAGAAACTATCAAGCGATGAATCTAACAAAGTAGAGAAACGAAAATTAAAACGTGTTAAAAATGAACTCGAAAAAAAGAAAAGTAAAGTGGGCCATTCCCCATACTAGGCTGAATTTGAAAAGTTGAGGATGGGAATATACAGGCAAGATGTATTCATTGTTCAATCTATATAGCTGCACACCTAAAAATTAATGGAACAACGGGACTGAAAAAAGATCTTGAAACATGCAAGAAACATCCATCAAGGTTGAAGGGTCAAATAAACATATTTTTGAAAAAGAATGATAATGTTGGGGTCGGAACTAGTGAAACTAAAACATGGAAATTTAGTGTTGTAAATAGTAGATATGTTATTGTTGTGATGATCATACTAGATAAGCTCCCATTTACAACAGTGGAGCACAAGGGTTTTAGGAGACTCATGGAAACCGTATGTTCGAATTTTAAGATACCAAGCAGGTATTTTATTTATGTTATAGCTATAAACTATACTTAATTTTATTTGTTTAAAGTCATTAAGCAATAAAAATGATGAATAGATCAACAATTTCAAGGGATATCACAAAGATCTATTTAAAGGAAAAAGGAAAGTTAGAAAGATTTTTTTTGCAAATAGTAAAGCCAAAGTATCTCTAACCACACATGGACATCTATTTAGAGAAAAAACTACATGAGTGTCACAACACACTTCATTGACAATGACTGGATATTACACAAACGTCTTATAAATTTTAATCCTATATTTAGCCTCAAAGGGAAAGAAATTGCTAGAATATTACTTCAATGTTTAAATGATTGGGATAATGATCAAGTCTTAACAATCACTATTGATAATGCATCATCCAATGATACGGCTATGGTGTCTCTTAAAGGTAGATTACAAAATCTCTTGTTTGATGGAAGATATTTACACATCCATTGCATGACTCACATTATCAACTTAATTGTAAAAGATGGGCTACATGAAAATAACTACTCGATTGAGTGTATATGAAATGCTATCCGATATATTAGATACTCTTCTAAAATACTAGAGGTATTTAAAAATTATGTTAAAGATGTTAGGATTGAAAGTAAGGCAACATTGTCTTTAGATGTTGCTATTAGATGGAATTTCACATATGAAATGATGCATACAACCAAGAAATTTGAGAAGGCTTTTCAAGCTTTTGATTTAATAGAACCTAGTTATTCAAAATGTTTGGGTGATATTCCCATGATTACGAATTGACACTTCGCGAGGCATATGGAAAAAGTTTTAGAATTGTTTGCACGTAAAACAACGAACGCTTCAGCATCAACGAAGGTATTTCGTTTATATTTTTCTTAGTTATTACTCTTTTTTATTTTTGTTTAAACATATTTAAGTTATTAACCATTAAACAATATATGTGTGAAATATTCTAAGTGTTCATCAGCATTTCATTTACCTCATCCACATTTGTTATGATTCATCCGCATTTCTTTTACTTAGTCAATGTTCATCCGCATTAACTTTTCATCCGCATTAACTGTTCATCTGCATTAACTGTTCATCCACATTTCTTTTCCTTCATCTGTATTTCCTTTCCTTCATCAGCATTTCATTTCCTTCATCCGCATTTCCTTTCCTTCATCCTCATTTCCTTTCCTTCATCCGTATTTCCTTTCCTTCATCCGCATTTCCTTTCCTTCATTCGCATTTCCTTTACTTAGTCAATGCTCATCCGCATTGACTATTCATCCGTATTTCCTTAGTGCTCATCCGCATTTCCCATACTTAGTCAATGCTCATCCGCATAACTGTTCATTCACATTGATTGTTCATCCGCATTGACTTTCTTAATAATAAATGCTTATCCGCATTAACTGTTCATCCGCATTAACTTTCCATTGCTCATCCGCATTGACTTCTGCATACTTAGGCAGATTCTAACACTTAAACATATGAGCCCTAAACGTCAGACTTCAGTTTCCCAGCACCATCTAACATGTTCTAAGCTTAAATCTTACCTTCTAAGCCTTAGAACCACAACCATAATATCAACAAGCATGAACACAGCCCAACATCACATCATAATCACAGCATACATACATTCATACATACGGGTTTAAAACCCACTTTTATAAAAACATACATTCATGCATTTCCAGCCCCAAAATCAGTTAAAACATATAAAAAGAGGGGTTCTAGAACTCACCTTTGCAGCTCTTGAGTATGGCTTCTTCCAAACTCGTTTGCAAATTGAATTCAACCGCCTAGAAACCCACTAAAAATATACCCGAACAGATCCAAACACACATAAGCGTAAACCGAGAGTTCTCTGCTGCACTTGCTACTTTCTCTCTCTAAAATTCGAAGATTTGTGAGGTGTGTGACATATGGGTGGCCATACCACCTTTTACACCCATTTTTCAAAGATTTTGTCGTTTTTGTTGCTTTTAACCCCTAGATTTGGGTTTTATTTCGTTTCCTTCTCTTTCTTCACTTTCTTTTTCTTTCTTCACTAAAAAAATAACCAGGTGTTACACGGGTGGGGTTTGAATGGTGGTAAGTTTGATTTTATTTAGAAATTATTATTTTTAAAATATAGGGGTATATTGGTAATTTTACATTAACTTAATAGAGAAATTCAACCATAGCGTTAGGGACTACCTATGTGCATATCATGCATAGTTCAAGCCCACATCTTAATTTTTGAAAAGTAAAGACTAAACTTACAATATGTGCAAAAACTAGGGACTGTCCATGTAATTTACTTTAAATTATTTATGTGAGTTCTGAGATATATATGTTTTTTGTTGTACTATGTGAGAGGATCACAAAAAAGGAAATCAAATCTAATGATACTATGTGAGAGGATCACAAAAAAGGAAATCAAATCTAATGATACTATGATGAATTATATATCGATACACAAAGATGATTGGTTAGAATTAATAGTGATTAGTTTGGATAATTCAAGTTGTTATAGATTCAAAGCTAGATGACAAACACATAACAATTCAAGCAACGTAAAATTTTATTATATAATCAGATACTCTCCTCAAAACTAATTACATAACTCGTACCCATAACCCAAACAAGGCTGGGTATTTATAGAGTTAATTCATCTTAATTAACCTTATCACAAGACTAGTCTATGTTATATTTAAAATTTAAGCTCCTCTTTGTCTATAACTTTAGATTAAGAGATAATGATCAGGTTGCAAATTATTGATATCTATCACCAACTTTTGTCTTCTTCTTATCCAATTCACATGACTCGTGAACCAAATGGAATTATCAATCCAACAATCACCCCTAATTCCAATTGGGTGTTGGTGAAGTCTTCTACCCCAAGCAATGTCTTCATCTCCTTGAATTGAACTCTTGGTAGCGCCTTTGTTAATATATCAGCCTTCTTACCCTTACCACTTACATGTTCAATCTTCACTTATTCTCGTTCCACACATTTACAAATAAAATAGAACCTAGTATCAATATGGTTACTACAGCCGTGAAACAATAAGTTTTTGGCTAATTCCGTAGCTGACTTGTTGTCCACTTTTATGATCACAAGTTGTGGCTTCCACCCCATCATCTCACTAAGTAGACCTCGTAACCAGATAGCTTGACAAGTAGCTGTTGTAGCAGCCATAAACTCGGTTTCACATGAGAATAAGGCAATCGTGGATTGCTTTTGAGTTGACCAAGTAATTGGGGAATCATTATAGTAAAACACTATACTTGTAGTGCTCTTTCTATCATCTGGATCCACTACAAAATTACTGTCACTATAACCATAGATCAGATTATTCGCTCCCTTGTAAAAAATCCCATTTGATAGGGTTCCTTTTATGTATCGTAAGAGGTGTTTGAGGGCCTGCATATGCGACTCCTTGGGGTTTTGCGAGTACCTGCTGAAAATTCCTATTGCAAAGCTTATGTTGGGTCTTGTATGTAGTAAGTACCTAAGGCACTCGACTAATTTCCGGTATGTGGTAGCATTCGTAGGCCTTCCATCTTCTTCTTCGTAGAGTGTCACACCCCCGCTTATAGCGGAAACACGAGGATGTAACGAACGGAATCATCATAACACATTGTTAGTTATTTGAGATGCATTAAATGATGAATAGTCAACGTGTCATCATATCACCGGACACAAATGGAGACTTGTGTCGTAGTTAGTCAATTCCACGAAAAACATAGTCAAAAATCAAAGAAAAGCAAATCCCACAACCCCAGATCAAGTAGACAAAATATTAATAATAAAAAAAATCCCACATAATTGTCAGAAATATCCTATATGTTTTAATAATGCAATCCTAGGGTCATCGCTAAGGCAACATCTCTAGTTATCCTCAATAATTGTTACCTAAAAAGATATGCTTAAAAAGGTCAACATAACATTGGTGAATTCGCAAGTTTAAGTAGTAAATATATTTGATGTTGTGTAATAGTTTGAGTGTATATAGTTATAAGCAAGAAATATCTCATGTAAACATGAGCCTCACAACTAAACCTATAACGTACATCTAAATCTTGTTGCAACATATTCACTGTAGGGCCCGTCCGTGGCCACTATCAGTCGATTCACAACATGAAAAGGGTTGAACATACTTTCCCCCTTGATGTTTGCATATAATTGTAATAAAACGGGACCACAAAATTCACCTTGATATGATACGAGATAAAGAAAGAAATAATAGGACTCGTGCGCCAACCAACAATTTAACACATATAATACAAATAATTGGTCTTATAAACACGTCTAACAAATATTATGATGCCATAGGTCTATCTTGGATTAGTTCGGGTTTGACTTACAACTCACATAAATATTGGTATTTAATTATATTTGCCTATATATAAAATGTACCTGTTTGAATACACACAATACCATTTATAAAACACGCATGCATATGTACTTGGTTTAATACAACCCATATATAAAATTTACATACCTACTTATCTATAATTTTAGAACACAATATATATATATATATATATATATATATATATATATATATATATATATATATATATAGAAGAGTTCAAATAAAAATCACATTTTTTTGTGAGAACTCTAGTAACCAATATCAGCCACTCATTTTTATCACATGAAAATCACACGCGCTAACACACACCCAAACTCACATAACACATACTATAAATATAAATTAAATACATACACACATTGTATTTAAACTAAACACACACTATATACATAAATTAAACACACACTCACTATATATATAAACTAAAAACCCATTCATTATATGCAAACTAAACACACACACACTATATATAAATTAAACACACACACTCATTATACTTCCACGCACACACGGAATCCTTTCACACACACAAGTCTATACCTACACACATGAAATCCATATATACATACACCTACCCCTCAAGGTATACAACACACACAAACACACACACTGCACAACCTATATACACAAACACTTGAGCACAAACAAACACACAGCAGCCTTAGGCTGCTGCGTTCGGTTCTTTTCACGGCCGTAAACACACCGAAACACACACAACACATAAACATAAAAGCGTGTCGCTCCTGACTCCCGATTGTGCAATATCTAACGTTATGACAACCCGAAACTAACCGAACACCAACCGCGACATTTCGAAACATAAACCAAATGATTATGAGTTGCATACCGTCGAACAGAGCTACGCAGGGGCAACCGTGGTCGGGAGTGCTCCTCGGTGACTCACGATGGTCGAACGACGGTCGTACAGCGGTCAAAAATTCTTGATTGTGGCTGAAGTTCACGGCGGGGGTGGGGATCGGTCGACGACTAGGGTTGCGTATGGGAATATGATGAAGAATTCATTTTTTTTTTGAAAATTACACAATGAACCCTAAAATAATTAAAAATTAATTTCTTTTAATTTCTTATTTATTTATTTTAAACCCTGAACTTTTCATTTTTATTTTTAATCCACCCATAGTTTAAAACACAACATTTACGAACCAATATAAGAAAAATTCATGCACAGACTAAGACATGACGCACAATAATATTAGCGCATTCAAGATTCGTCGCATCACGAGTGCGATATGATAAGTCTTTAGTTGAATGCTATTATATATAATAATGATAAGAGTAATAGTCTTAATAATAATCTTCACTACTAATAATAATTATATATTTTTATAACACTAATAATAATATACAATATTATTCTAGTTGATCATTTATAAATTAGAACCTCGTATGTCTAATTTAAGATATCAATTATAACCATTACGAACACTTTAACTTCACAAAAACAATAAAAATATAAATGAAAAATAACGAGATTCGGGTTAATTAACGGACCTAAGAGTGGCGTATGTAATAGTATCCCCTAGTTGAGACAATTTCGTCTTGAAATTTAGCTAAAATAGATCCTTAAGCTCTATCTATAAACAGGTGCTTATTTAAGTTTTATTCGATATCTAGTCACAAATAAACTCAAGGCTTCTTTTAGAGTTTTATCAAACCTTGACGATTGAGATCTTGCCATGCTTCAACTTATTAACCTCTTTATACGTGAGTTCTATTGGTCCTCTCACTAAATGGAACTTCTCATTGGTTCGAATTTCCTAAATTGATACACGAAGTGAACTACGAGCCAAACACTTTTTTATGATTCGATATATGATGTACATCATGCCCACTACTCAAATCCTAATGTAACTTTAATTGATAAGCAACAAGATCAATTATTTCGATGATATCGAATGATCCTACATATCTCAGATCTAATATCCTTTTCTTTACGAATCGTATGGTTCCTTCCAAGGAGAGACCTTCAACAAGACACGAACTCCCACATAGGATTCTAGTGGTTTTCGTTGATTATTAGCATGACTTTTCTTACGAGCTCTGGCCGCCTTAAGTCTGTACTCGAATTCGAATATCTTGTCTGTCGTTTCCTGAATGATCTCAGGACCAGTAAATTGGCTTTTTCACTGACCTCTGACCAATATATTGGCGACCTACACTTCCTTCCGGACAACGCCTCAAACGGAGGACACCTAATGCTCGTATGATAATTGTCACACCCCAACCTTGACGGCGGAATCGTCGAGATGTGAGGGTTAAGATTGTTCACAGCCACATAACGCTATATTTAAATGGAAATATTTAAATTATAAGTTTTAAAAGAAAGTACAATCATAAGTCTCAAACATGAAATAATTTCAAACATAATATAACAAAACATAATTCTTTAATTCCATTAACTAGGTCCAAATCCTAGATTATTGCAAGCTTCATTAGATCACTTTAAACTTGGCCATTACCTGAAACATGATATAAATAAGAGGTCAACTAAAAAGTTGGTGAGTTTCCAAGGTTTTCATACATAATATAACAAGGTTACAAGTAGCAATTCATGTCATAGGTTATAAGTTAGCAAGGTTATAGAACACATACCGTTACAATCAAAGCTCGACTTGATTACAAGTATATATGATTGGCTAAGTGTATTTGGTTCCCATAATGAACAAGCATACGTCATCAGGAGCCTGCAATACATCGGCTTTAGCATCAAATAGGGTTGTCAGGCCCAAAGATCTAAGATGTCGTCAAGCTAGCAATAGTTAATGATTGCAAACAAAATATGTATCTCATATAATCACTTACAACACACAAATAACCATGACAAAATATAAAGATAAATTGCAAGTGCTTTATAAGTTCAAACGTTTACAAGTGTGTGTTGTATATGTTTCATGTTTCACCCCAAAATAGTGTGAAATATATAAAAAGGGGCAAGAAAACTCACATGTCAAATAAGTATAGGATGAAGATTAACAAGATTAATAATAAATGTCATTCCAAGATGTATCGTCACAAGACACCTATATATATTTATAGACAAGGTTAAAGTTTAATATTAAGTTTAATGAACTATTGTGGACTAGGGTTCAATTTGATGTTTGGGATTTTGTCAAGTATATAATTAACCAACGGAAATCAATTATATTTTCATGGAAATAATTTAATTTATAAAAATAAGAACAACACTTATAATAATTTTGTAATATTTATAAAGTTTAAATAAAATATGATAACTAAATAAAATGAACCTAATTTAATCAATAATTTAGGGCAATGTTTGAAATAGTAGTCTGTATAAACTAGCATATAAAGTCTAATTTTTTATAAAAAAAATATATATAATTAAATTTAGAATATTAAATAAAATATAAGGATAATTTTATAAATAAGTTACAGAGGATTAATTAAATGGTTTTAAAATAAATAAACTGTAAAAGATAATTTTTCATAATTTTTAGAAATTTTTATATGTTTTTAAAAGCTGTAGAAGTCCCTTAAAAATAATGGAGGTCCTCAGGTTCGAACTCGGGACCTCTAGCATGGGGTGTGTGAGTGTAACCAGTAAACCAAGGCTCTCGGCCGCATTAGAACACGCGTTTTAATTCTTAAATACCAAGTTAACAAAACCCCCAAATTACATATGAACCCTAGATTCGTGTAATTCTAAATCGAACCCCAGTTCGATTATGATAATGAAATTAACCTTGGGGATTTTAATCCCCAAGTAAAACCAAGCAGGTCCATGTATTTATTTACCCGATTTGAGATCGAATTGTCAGCGAGAAAGACGAAGAATGTTCGCGAACTTGTAGAGCTTGATCGATGTTCAAACGATGATGTCAATCAAATTCGTTGCACAGGGAGCTTCTAACGATGTATAAGATCAAAAGCCCTCTGTCAATTTTCGTTTAAGATGCACAAAAGATGGTTTATGATTGAGTTGCAGACTGCGACGTTTACGAGAGTAGATGTTGGTGTTCGCTTGTTTATCAGGTACAATTGAAGGTTGCACTTGATTAAAGATAGATAGATGGTTGTTTAAATTCACTTAATTAGATTATTATTAGGATTAAATGTTCGAACGGTAATGAGGTTAATATCGTCGGTTTCTTGATCGATTAAGGTTTGTAACTGACTCGTAAACACGATTAAATGATACCATCAAGTTCGAAACATGTACACGGTTGTATTTGGAACGATTTTGAAATGTTTTCGAGCGGTTTAATGGGTTTTTAGGACCACCGGTGCGTGGCTGGAGTTTGGCCGGCAAGGTGGCCGGATTTACGGCCTTAAGAGGGAAAGCATAAATGTTTTTTACAAGTTGGCAACTTTAGCCCCTGTAGTTTAATATTTATCATTTTATGTACAAACCTTTCAATTAAAGTTTCTAAATTTGCAAATAAACCCCCCCCAAACTCAATGAAATTTTATGTTTTATACATTATTAAGTTTTAATAACCTTTACAGGTTATTGTTATAAGTAATCTTATTATTATTAATATTATCATTATTATTATTTTTTATTGTAACTTATTATTATTGTCATAATTGTTAACTTTCATACAATACATGCTAATAATAACTAAGAGGAAAATAAGCATAATTCACCCATAAATTCCAAAATTTACAACCATGACCCTTTTAAGAATAAATGAAGTTAACTTTTAGTTAACGAAAATATAGGATGTTACAATAATTGTTATTATAAGAGAACTCCATCAACGGCAAAAGAGTATGCAAACTTTCACCGAAGTGGACTACACATGCCCTAACCATGTCTTTGAGCATCAGTATCGTACCTTCACTTTGATCATCTGTTTCCGGATAATAAGTGGTGCTTAAATCTAATCCAATGCTTATCGACTTGTGTAGGGTATGCTAAAATCACGATTTAAATCGACCATCACAATCCAATATGATAGACACAGGTGTTCCATGCCTAGCCACGATCTTATTGCATATAATCTCCTTAGCTATTCCATCTTATAATACTCGTGAATCCTAAAAAAATACAATTAGTGCCTCCAAATCTTAAATACGAATACTACAACACCCTTTTCTAAATCATGCGTTGTATAGTTCTTCTTATTATTTTTAAGCTGTTAAGAGGCATAAGAGATTACCTTGCCCATTTCTATCAACATGCAACCTAGTCCTTTATAAGACTCGTCGCAAATTACCACAAATTATTTGACTCATTTGGAAGATTCAATATCATTATGTTACACATCTTTTTCTTTTATGTTTGAAATATGACTTTTTGCTTGTTCCCTAATCAAATTTCTTATGATTATATGTCACACCATCAAAATCCACATGCGGAGTTTTACCGCGAGACGTGTGAACAAACCAGGATCACAGTCAATAGCTACTCAGAACGACTCTATATGCTATAATTAAAATAAAATTAACCAAAGTAGAAACTTTAAACTGTGCGGAAGCGTTTTGTAAAACAACCCAAAGAAATAGAAATGTATACTATGGCAAAACATGCACCAACCCAAAAGAGTAAACATTAACCATTAAAACAATAATGATGTCTTGAAGACCGAGTCTTAGAATACAAGTGAAACCATGTAGTGCTCCTAATGGCAAGCAAACTAATGACCTGAGAATAGCATACTAAAATGTCAACACAAAGGTTGGTGAGTTCAAGAGTGATATTCAAACATAAGCAGTTTAATAGTAGAGATATAGAAGTAGTGCATTG
>BJCM01087667.1:0-11400 GCA_018326385.1 Flaveria bidentis
CGTACCTACGTACCTACGTACCTACGTACCTACGTACCTACGTACCTACGTACCTACGTACCTACGTACATACGTACATACGTACCTACGTACATACGTACGATACGTACGTACATACGTACGATACTTACGTACATACGTACGTACATACATACATACATACATACATACATACGTACATACGTACATACATACATACATACATACATACATACATACATACATACATAGATACATACATACATAGATACATACAAACATACATAGATACATACATACTTACATACATACATACATAGATACATACATACATACGTACATACATACATACGTACATACATACATACGTACATACATACCTACGTACATACATACCTACGTACATACATACGTACGTACATACATACGTACATACATACGTACGTACATACATACATACGTACATACATACATACGTACATACATACATACGTATATACATACATACGTACATACATACATACGTACATACATGCATACGTACATACATACATACGTACATACGTACATACATACATACATACATACATACATACATACACACACACACACATACATACATACATACATACTTAGGATAAAATTGTATGAGTTTGAGTTATATGAATTAGTATGTTAAATGGTATGCAAATGGACGATAAAAAGCTACTGCCAAAATATAAAGCAAATGGATTTGACAGTCTTTAAATACCATTAAGCAACACTTTACCTTTTATATATTCAACCCTTTTTCTAAGAAGTGCAGTAACCATAAAACAAACCATAGACTTGAACATGATCAAACTTGTTAGTTTTTTCTTTTCCGAAAACTCTAGACCATTATAACCATATTTCTTGATTACTGTTGTTTTCTTGTGCTTAGTCAAACACTGCAAATCTATTGTGCGACTCATAGTGATCGAATGCTGGTATAATCGGCCACTGGATCTTTAAGAAACGAGAAGGGTTTTCAATCGACATGGGTTTTGATAATCTACATGAGAGGGAATAGTTAAAATGACCAAAATGTCCCTGTTGTGCACCTCAAGTGGCCTAATTAGCTAGCTAAAGTAAGGGTTAGAAATAGGGACCAAGTTTGATAGTACATTACACATTTAGGGACCAGATCCATAAAAAAAAGTTTGAGGGGCCAATTCCAAAATTTATAATAAACCACATGGACCATCAATGTAATTTACTCAAACAAAAATAATCAAAACTTATAAAGTGAAGGCCTAGCATTAAGCAAACCAAAGATACAAACCAAAACCTAAAGACCTAAAATAAAATTGCACGTGTGTAATATAACACCCATCAAGCTAGGGTATATAATCACAAATCATAAAAGTTGGGCTTAATTAATCCTTCACTTACAATACTAATTCATTTGAAATAAACATAGGAACCCTCACATAGCATCTAAACCTTACAAACAACCACGTGATCAACCATAGGTGAGTCTCATGAACCCCTTTTTTACTTTAAAACTTTTGGGATGAAATACATACTCATTGGTTATTAAATTATTGTGCTGTAATACTACCTGTTTTTGTCACCGAACGGAGCACAATCATGAACTCCATTAGGAGTCGCATGATTTGTGGATAGTAGTATTTGGGGAATCCCCCGAACACAATGGGCCTTTTATGCAGGAAAACCCCCTATTAAGATTCAATAATCATTGTGTTAAAAATTAGTGCCATTTAACCATGCTTAGCAGGGCACAATTAAACCCAATAATTTGGTAGTAACATGTAAGGGGATATGTTAGCACTCAGATGGGAAAGTTCGGGTCAGGCTTGATTATGATACATTCGATAGTGCATCATAGTATGTGTATTATGATTGTTGTCATTATTAAATTTATTGATTATTAAATCTGTCATGAACGGCAATGTGTCTTAAACTCATGGGCTCACCAACATTATGTTAACTTATTTTGGGTGTGTATTTTAGGTGATGTGTGTGATTGACAGGTGTCAAAGGGATAGGTGCTGCCTTAGATGGACCCTTGGCAACTTAGCCACCGCCATACCCACCTTTTTATTTTTGAACAATTAAATAAATATGTTTTATTCGGATCCTTTAGACAATGTAACATGTGAATATTTGAAAAGATGTAATGTTTAAGTTTAGATTTATTATTTTTGTTGTATTGTGATGATATCAATCGGTCACGGTCAGACCTCGTCAACAGGGTGTGACAAGCATCATTAAGGGTGAGCATTCAAAACCGATAATCGAAAAAAACCCAAAACTGAACCGAAAACCAAATCGAAAATAACCGAAGCCGAAATAAACGAAGCCGAAACAACCGATTGGTTACGGTTAATATATGGCAAAAACCGAACCATTCGTTTACGGTTTCGGTTTTCTTATATACGATAACCTAAATAACCGAAACCGAACCGATTACCATATATTCATGTATTTTTTGTATGTTTTTCATTTATTTTCATATATTTAAACATATTTTCATACATATTTCATGTATTTTTATGTATTTTTATGTATTTTTTGTATTTTACGCTTGGAACATGTATCAAAACACTTCCTAACAATGAAACCGAGCTCCATACCAAACTTATAACATCAAAATTAAAAAACCAAAAACAACCGAAACCGAACCGAAACCGACCAAAAACCGAACCGATACTCGGTTTCGCTTTCGGTTGATTGAATTCCAATAACCGAACCATCGGTTTTGGTGGAGCTCAAAAACCAAAACGAACCAACATTTGCACAGCCCTAAGCATCACTGCAGAATCATCTTTTTATTATGTTGTTAGGTTCAATTCCTTTTTTATTGTTAAAAGATTCGATATTGAAATTATGCTATTATTAGTATTTATGGCATTTAATAGAAAAGAAAAAAAAGGTTTCTTTTTTAGATAAAGTCTCATATTAGATTTTAAGATCGTAATAATTGAAGGGGTGTTATGTTTAACTTTTTACATCAAATAGATCTTGAATGTCAAGTACATAGAAAAAATGGTTTTGATTTGACAGCTGTTTTTAGGTTAAAAGTTTGACGTAAAGATAACGTGTGAACAGGGTTAAGTTGGAAAACAAATTATTATCTTTATTCATATAATTACATTAAAAATTACTATATTTTCTCTTTTTTTCAATTAAATAATACTTTTTATACCTTTATCATTATTTTTTTCTCTCTCCTCCACTCACAACCACTTTAAAAAATATTAAAAAATTTATAAGGATTGAACAGTGATTTTTCAAATATACTAATTCATAATAACATTTTCTATTTTCTTCACTCACAACCACCCAAAACCATTTCATATACTATACCAAACACACTCACATACTTTTAAAGAATTCACTATGAGTGCTCTAAGAAAATTACTAGTATGTCCTCTTCTCCTTAATAAATGAACCAAATAAAAAATATAATATTCACAAAAAACTTGTCTTTCACATTGGATTTTAAGGATAAAATCAATTGCTTAAACTTAATTAAAGGATTCTTAAAAATAAGATGGGTTCTCATATGAACTTCGCTTTATTATTGTATATACTGTATAACAAACGGTAATCTCATGTACGATAAAGTACAAGCGTTTAATGAGTGCCTAATTCCACATTCATACTCACGTTTTTTTATCTTTCTTCCACTTTTTAAATCAACCAAGTAATTTTATTTTATCAATTATAGGGTTCATCTAAAAATAGTGGGTTGAAGTGACCTCGATGTGATAGAGGAAGGAATTGAAGTGTTAACGATGCTAGAAACAACATTGGTTCTTTAAGGCATCGTTGGAGCATCATCTACTAATTGCTTTGTTGAGGAAGGTTACAAAGCAGTGAACAAAACGACCAAAGCGAAAGTCCATTTTTCGAACTGTTTTAGATCCCCAAACCGTAATTCATTAAACCTGTTGTGTTGTAGGGTTTTAATATTTGGGCCCAACAACACATCTTCCCTTTTATAGAAATTAGCTTTTTTGAATAGTTGTTTGAACAACTTTAACTTTTCTTATTAAAATTCTCAAATCATAATCTTCACATATTTACATTTTATTCTACTTGATATCACTCATAATGATAACCGTGAAAAAAATAGGGAAATTACAAGTGAAATCAAATAAAAATTTATGATTATTATGCTGCTAAAATTGTCTTTGGTCACACAAGTTGAGATGTCATTGGTTAAACAGGTTGATACGAATTATTATCACCCAATATATAATAGTTTAAATTATTAAAAACCAATTGTTTAAAAAAAAGAGTTGGTTATATGATTGGTTTCTGTGGTATGTTCATATATTGTAGGATTTGTTTCAACCTTTAAAAAAGTACATAATTGATTTCAATTGTTTGTTAAATCGTAACACACGTTACCACTGTTGTCATTTTTTCTCTCTGACAACACAATGGATTTTCTATAAATGTGTGAGCGTTTTTCTTATACTTTATAGGAAATGGTTATGAGTGGAGAACAGTATAAATGATTATGAGAGGAGAACACAATGTAACTTTGTTAAAGAAACACTGTTTATTCCCTCAAAAATTTTAAATATTTTTAAAAATTATTGTGAATAAAAAAGTAAAACAATTTAATGATAAAAGTAGAAAAAAATATCATTTAACTAAAAATTAAATAAAAATAATACTTAGTGTAATTATAAAAACAATGATAAAAAATCCATATTCTAATTAACTTAAAAAAATAAACCAAACTAAACATAACATCATGAATATTTATTCACAACCCCATACCATATATATTTTAAACATATCGTTACCATCACGACAATATGCTCTTAGGTGTTTGTATTTAACATATTCACACACACACACACACACACACACACTCAAATCATCAAACCTCGATCCATTTGCACCAAAAATGAAGATCCCGGTGTTACATAACGTGATGTTCGGTGAACCATCGATTTGGGTCACAGCGACGACGTTAGCGACACTAATCTCAACCACCTACTTAGGTTTCGCAGAGTTCATCGGCAATCATCTTCAATACTCCAAATTCGCCAACTCAAACCAAGGGATCATGAAGATATCCAGCAGAACAGGGATGCTGATCCTCTACACGCCGGCGTTCTTCGCCGGAGCTGCCTCCTTCTTCGTCTTCTCCGGCGGTGATCTCCGCTTCGTTCTTCTGAAATCGGCTGTTACGTTTCATTTCTTCAAAAGGGATTTTGAGGTAATCCGTTCTTTACTCTGTACACACTTCTTGATTATTATTATTATTATTGTTGTTGGTTGATTTTAGGTTTTGATTCCAGTTTTGCTTGATGATTATTGTGGCTTTTGGTTTGGTCGATCGATATTAGATATCTTGAAGTGTTCGTCGTAATAAATATAATTATATAAATAAGTTTTGTGTTACATACGTCACCCCTTTTAAACTTAGTTATAACGCTACAAACTGTGATTTACGGTTTTTTTTTCAGAAGTATACGTATGAAATGAATCTTGAATTCATATTCATATAAAATAAAGATGATGCTATATGTACCGCCAAACTATTATTACTTGTTAACCCCTTTATTTTATTTTTTTATGATGATTTATATTATATCACCTTCTTAATATGTTAAACTAAAATCTTTTAAGTTTTATGGTGTTTTATATCATATCACCTCCTTAATATATTAAACTTATATCTTTTAAGTTCGATGTATTTATTGTTTCTTTTAATTTATCTTTTCTCCTTGTCTTTTATTGTTTATTTGTAACAGTTTCTAATGCTCTAGAAAACCAAAAATAGAAAAGAATCTAAAAGCGAATCGTATCTGTAAATGAAAAAAATGAATAGAATGGTGAGTTTGGTTTTCGAATCGGTTTGCGGTTACACAAAATCTTGCATTTTCGGATCGGTTATTCGTATAAACGTAATAATAAACGGTTTAATAGGTTTAATTACATAAGTGAATCGAATAAATTGGTTTGAACAGTTGAATCGATTTGTTTAGCTCTATTTCCAATTTTAAAGAATATTTTTAAGTATTTTTATTGACGGTTTATTTCTAGTTTAGTATGTTTGTATAAATTTTTATAGATTATCTAAATAAATTTTTAAATATATTTTCTTGTCATTATATTTTTTAAATCTGAGTCTTTTGAAAGCTTTTTTACAGAAAAATAAACATTTTATTTGAAAGTAAAAGTTTTTTGAGATAAAATATGAGAAGTTTTAAAATTTTATTTTAAGAAGGCAAGGTACGAGAAGTAACATAGGTTATGTGTATAACATAACCCAAAAATTAATGCAAAACCGTCCTATAACGTATATGAAATTTACGAGGTATATAAAGTCAAAGGTCCAATTAGAACATGACGACAAGCTAGAGTACTTTATTGTATTGGATAAAGGTTTTAGTATTCTTGAAGTCCTGATGATAAGATTACAATCAATGTTTTCAGAACCGGATCGGATATTAAACCAGATGTTTTACTAGTTTGGTGGTTGAACCGGTCGAACTGGTTGGATCAAATTTAACTATATTTTAATTATATTTATATATGTAATGAAATATAAGTAATTTATATATATTTTTTATATTTATATATAAAACTTAACTATATTTGTACATCTGACGTATTAATTCATGGTTTAACACCCAGTTTTACCCATTAAAATAAAAAAAAACAAAAACAAAAACCGGTCCGGTTTCCCGGTCCGACCAGCGGTTCGGGACAAACCTGCCGGTTCGACCACTAAAAAACGATTCACACCAGACCGGACCGGACACGACATCGATTCCCAATTGAACACTATATTATTTAAAGTATTTTAATGCTAGATATCTTATATATTATTTTTTAAAGACCTTACAATTAAAATTAGGAAAAAGATACACGTTATAGCAAGTTTCAACTATTCTATTGAAGTCAATTGAGATGATTTTATTCTTTAAATTAACTAAACTTCTGTAGGTGTTTAATCGTATGGAATATTTTTAGGGTATGGTTATATTAAAAAAAATTAATTAAAAAGTTTAAAAGTAATTTTAGGTTTGACACGTGTGTTTTTATTTGTTTTTAAAAAAGTGTCATTTTGATAATTATGTTAAATACATCAGCTCATTGTATTTTATACGTTTATTGTGTCAAATATCAATTCATTGTATCATATATTTTACATCATTTGTTATGTATATTAATTATTGTATTTTACGTATTATATCATTTTATTTTACTTTTATCATTGTTTTTATATGTTATAAATTTTGTAATTTACATTGTGTTTTACAATTAAAAGACACAATAATATATTTTCACCAATCTAGTTTTCAAAACTCATAGTTTTTAAAATAAAACAATATTTTAAAAGAAACAATAAATACATGGAACAATAAATACAATATATATAGGGTTATTAATAGGCGATTTTTTTCCTAATTAGCTTGAACTACGAGCTAATAGTGGATAAAAAGATCTTACTAACGAAATATTAAGTTTCATAAATGTTAAATTTAAGTCGATTTAAGATAAAAATATCAATGATAGTAATCAAAATTCACATATTTTTTATTTGTCTCATTTAGTTTAAAAGGTTTAATTAGTCGACTAGAATTTTCTCGTAAATTAAGCCGGCCATGCCACCTTTTGTAGTTGGCTCTATACATAAAGCAAATATAAAAGTATAATCTGTTTTACAACTTTTGTGTCAATATAGGGTTAACATAGAGGATTTTCTTTTTAAATGAAAGATTCTGCTTACAACTTTGTGTTAATATAAGTTAATTTATTTAATAGAGGCTTTGCTTCTTAGATGAAAGATTATGGGTTCAAACTCATGCAATTGTTTAATATAGAGTAGGAGGATGATTTTTTGTCGTTAAAAAATACTATTAGTTTGTTATATTACTTTAGAAGTGTCAAAAGATAGTTTAAAAATATGACAAGTGACAAAAGAAACATTTTTTTATTAATATCTATAAATGTATATATAATATTATACATACATAATACATATGAGTATATTTATGACCCTTTTTAATTTATATTTAGGCAAAATACAACTAACAATATGATTCCTCATAACATATGTGCAGGTTCTATTTGTTCACAAATATAGTGGTGACATGATGCTAGGTTCAATCATTCTCATATCACTCTTTTATTTATCTGCTGCTGCAAGTTTGATCATTGTCCAATATTTGAGCCTAGGGCTTCCGGAGCCATCAATCGACACGAAATACATTGGTTTGATTCTTTTTACAGTGGGAATCTTGGGAAACTTTTATCACCACAATCTCCTCGCGAAACTAAGGAAAGGCAATGAAAAAGAGTACAAGATTCCTCGTGGTGGACTATTTGATCGCGTTATTTGCCCTCATTATTTGTTTGAAATCATTATTTTTGTTGGGATATCATTTATTAGCCAAACACCTGTGGCTTTCGCGTGCACTTTTGGAGACTCTATGTACCTAGTTGCAAGGAGTTACGCGACCAGAAAATGGTATGTGAACAATTTTGAATATTTTCCGAAAGATGTTAAGTGTGTGATACCATACATATTTTGAATAATTCATTTGTGCAATTATGTTATGTATTTTCTTCTTATGACGAATTAGAAACAAATGTCACGAACAAATTGGATTTGATCTTTGATTTCACATGGTAATTGTTGGTTGTAACTAATGTATTTACTCTTGTCGAAGATTTATAATGTTACTTTGTTTTGTTGATAGTTTTTGGGATAACAAAAAAGTTTGGTTATTTACTGTTGACGGTTGAAAGTGTGTTTATGTATAAGGATTTGTACATGTTGTTTTAAATATGATAATATATAATTGTTTATCCCTCTTTCTTTCTAGTTCTCATTATGTTTATTAGACACTTTGTACAAATGTATCATGCGGTTCTTATGGTTTTTTATTTAAATTTGTTGTTAATCCATGTTAACATTACTTCTTATGGTTTTTTATTTAAATTTGTTGTTAATCCATGTTAACATTACTTCTTATGGTTTTTTATTTAAATTTGTTGTTAATCCATGTTAACATTACTTCTTATGGTTTTTTATTTAAATTTGTTGTTAATCCATGTTAACATTACTTCTTATGGTTTTTTATTTAAATTTGTTGTTAATCCATGTTAACATTACTTCTTATGGTTTTTTATTTAAATTTGTTGTTAATCCATGTTAACATTACTTCTTATGGTTTTTTATTTAAATTTGTTGTTAATCCATGTTAACATTACTTCTTATGGTTTTTTATTTAAATTTGTTGTTAATCCATGTTAACATTACTTCTTATGGTTTTTTATTTAAATTTGTTGTTAATCCATGTTAACATTACTTATCAAAAAATATAATGTCATAGTATCATATACACACAATTACTCTTGTATGTATGCATGAAAACCAAAACAAGCGTGCAACAACTGAAGCAGTTCTGAGTTTCACGGGTTAGGTTTTAGCTATTACGGAATTCTCGGGTCGTATGACCATCCCCTTTAAAACGGACCTTGTCCTCAAGGTCAAGGTTTGATGCATGGCTTGTCATGATGGGTCTAATAAGTAATGTGGTCTTAAAAGTCGAAATGGTTTATGTGAAATGAAAGGGAGTGGTATGTATGATAGTTCATGAGATTGAATGATGGTTAAACAAAACGTACTTGAAGAAAGAAATTTTGAATCGTTTGAGGAGATGAATCGTGTGGAACAGAACCTATCATTCCTAATTTATTGCAAGACAAAAACTCTATTTAGCAAGTTGTATTAAGGCAACAAAATTAGTTGTAAGGTCAACTTCATAATATTAGATAACTATTGATACAATAAACTTTCATAAATTTGAATTAGGCGTATTGAAATATTGAATATGAAATGCAGATATTTGCTCATGGCCTAGTGGTTTTGTACCATTGATGATTGATTTTTATTAACATGGTGAGAGTTTGTAACTTTATATTCTTGTGATTATAAGTTGATAGGTATTATTTTAAAGTAAAATATATTTTTATTAAAAATTTGAAATGTTAATATTTACTATATTTGTTTAATTTATATTATATAATAAATGGGTCATTGTAGGTAGGGATGAAGCCTAGCAATAGAAAGAGAGTCAATATAAATGAGAAACTAGATTATCACATATTATTATTTTTTTGTAGTTTAGACTAACTTTTTTGCTCATCAAAATATTATATTCATCTGAAAACTCACGTTTTTTTTTCTTTTCAAGTGTCAATATAATTAATTATGCTAATACTTTCTCTCCCCCTCCAAAATTTTTAAAATTCAAGATTTTAAAAACAAGTTTTTTACATTAAAACAAACACCTGGTCTTTTTACAAAAAATGTGTTTTATAAAAGATAACAAAGACAGTTTTTTTTCTAAAATAAAAAAAAATTTAAATATAAAATACTTTAATATTGCTCCTTTTAAAAATAAAAATATTTATTAAAAAATGAAGTTTTATAAGAAACAAAGATAAATAAAATGAAGTTTTTAGACAACAATTTTTGTAAAGAGTAAATTGCAATTTTCAAACCTGTGTTTTGGGTTGTTAACAGGATCAGCCTCAGCTTAACAGTTTGCATACCTAAGTTTACAAATGCTAACACTTTACATACTTGCATCCAATTTTCGTTAAACAACCGAATCTCCCCCACGTGCTCCTCACGTGAGGGGCAAAACTGTCAATTCACCCAATTTATTAATCTTGTAACCAATTCAAACAAAGAACCCCAATCCTAAAAAATGATTTCGCTCCCCTAATTGATCTGTGATAACCCTTCCTCCCCCGATTGATCTGTTGTAAACCACAAACAAATCGATACAATGCCCTAATCATCTCATCTCAAGGTTGTTTGAAGGTTCTGGGTGCTAATTTTTACTGGATGGCGTCTGAAAGCCCTGACCCGTTTGACTATAAGTGATACTTGTTTGTGATTTTTGATTAAGAGCAGATTATTTAAAACTTTTATATACTTTGTGTGAAATCTATGAAATTTACAAGATAACGTCTTTGTTCATTTTGTGATATGAAGGTTGTTTATACATGAATTTGATATACTTTTGTGTAAAATTTGTGAAATTTACAAGTTAATAAAGTTTTATGTGCAATCTTACGTGAACTAATGCATGGATTTTAAAATTTCCCTTTGATGTAATGGGAATGGGATGCCAATCTGAGTAGCTGCGTGCCATCAGGTATTTTCGTAAGTTAATCGGTTTTATGTGCGCATGGTATGTGGTTATGTGTTGTTTGTAGATTTAAATACTGATGTAGTCAGGTTAGGTAATGCTCGGGGTGTGAAGAGTAAAGTAAGTGGCTAATCACAACTGGTCACTGTAATTATGGACTTACTATACTTGACATAAACTGAGTTGTTCCCTTGAATGACCGTGTTGGTGTTTGAATCTTTCAGTGTGCATGTGA
>BJCM01087670.1:0-13188 GCA_018326385.1 Flaveria bidentis
ACATATTTCTCAACCATTCTTGACTAAGAACTATGTAAACAACTACAAACCTATATAGTTAGTTCAATATGCGTTATTACACAATAAACAATAAAATATTAAACATTAATAGCATCAATCACATATTGCATTTCATTCAACTCATTCATTACACATATGTAAGACATGAAAGACATTTTATATTAAGCTCCTAAACTAGGTATATATGTATCAACACTATTTCACGGAAGGAATCCTTAAGGATCATTATGGCCTTAGTAGCTCATTTTGACTTAGAGCTATATCAAATGGATGTTAAAACCGCTTTCCTTAATGGTGAGTTACAGATGAGTTCATGAACCATACAACCTGAGGGTTTCAAACCTAAAGACAAAGAACACTTAGTCTGTAAGTTAAAAAATCCATATACGGGTTAAAACAAGCATCACATTAGTGGTACTTAAAATTTGATGAATTCATGAAGAAATAAGGTTCCATAAAAAAATCAAGTGGATCAATGCGCCTAACTCAAAATTACTGGGAGCAATTTTGCTATAATTGTCCTTTACTTAAATGACATTCTATTGGCGAGCAATAGTTTAGTTTGTTGCATGAGTCAAATCGATTACTTTCATGTAATTTTGACTTGAAAGATCTAGGGGAATCTTCTTATGTAATAGGCATCGAAATACACCAAGATCGAGCCAATGGGATATTAGGATTGTCTTAAAGGCATATATTGAACGTGTCCTTACGCGTTATAATATGCAACATTGCTCTCCCTCAATTGCTCTAGTAGTTAAAGTATACGTTTTGGTTCATTTCAATGTCCAAAAGCAAAGGATGATAAGGAGTAGATGAAATTGAAATCTTATGCTTTAGTTCTGGGGAATTTGATGTATGCTCAAGTCTGTACTCGTCCTGATATTGAATATATTGTTGGAATGGTAGGTCGATATCAATCTAATCTCGACCTAGATCATTGAAAAGCAGCAAAGAAAGCATAACAATGTCTTTAAGGGACAAAAGAGTATAAATTGACATATAAAACAACTGATAACTTAAAAGTGGTGGGCTATTCTAATTCTGACTTTACTGAATGCAGATAAGATTTCAACATCAAGGTATATCTTTATGCTAGCAGGCGGACCTATTTCATGGAGGAGTCATAAGCAGCAACTAACAACAATCTCGACAATTATGGCATAATATGTTATGCTTTATAATGTAACTTGCCATAGGGTGTTGTTAAGAGATATTATTACCAGACTTCAAAATTGCTAACTCCATATCACGACCATTTAAGATTTACTGTGACAACTCAGTTGCCGTCAGTTTTCGAAGAGTAACGGTTCGAGTGGAGCTGGTTTATACCTCTATGCAAAATATTTGTTTATACGAGAATGAGTAGAGGAAAATAATTTTTGTCGAGAATATTAGTATAAAAGATATGCTTGCGGATCCAATGACTCTTTCCACCACCCAAAACTTTCCAAGAACTCGTAAAGATAGGCTTTACTAGAGACCTTATAATAGCATATCAAGTGTGAGTTAATAATTAATGTGATTTCCTCGGATATTTATTTTGTCTATAATAACTTCTATTCGTGTTTAATGACCTATAGACAAATTTATTAAGATGAATATTGTACATTAAGGTGTTATTTAAGTCATTTTAGTTTTGTGTTTAATGTTTTATATTAAGATTTTAGTACGACTGTAAGGGGTCTCAGATTGACTTCAATTCGAATGACTGTAACTATTTACTATAAGTTTCAATATGAAACTTGATGAATGTTTTACTCGGCCAAACTTATGTAAGCTCATCACAAATAATCACTTGGTCAAGTCGGAGAATGTTAGAAGTATGTGGCATACAGATCATTTAAATAAGTTTAACCAAGTGATATAATTAGTCCCTAATAGTATGAGGGAGTTATTTGACGTAAATACCCAATATTATAATTAAGGTTTTCCTTTAGATGTTATAAATAGAGTAGTAAAAGAGATAACAAAAAACACACCAATAATCTTTTCTCTCAAGATTATTAATCGATCACTCTAAACATCATAACGAGAACGATTCTCACGATCATGGCTTCAACATCTTCCTCAGAGATCTTTATTTCTACAAGTAAATTTTATCGTTTTAATGTTTAGTTTATATTTAATGATTGAACATACATGATTAGAGTTTCATGTTTTGATCCATGTTTTAAGATATAATCAACATATAACGCTAACCTTTTCATAATAGAGATTCGCGCAACGCACGGGTGAACCACAACTACTTGATATAAAAGTCGATTTCCTTTGACCAATTTGTCCACCTCTAATTATAGTATGCAATACCTTAAAAACAAAAGTTGGCGGACAATGAAGAGCCACCAACTTTTGTTTTATTTAAATAATTAGCTTTCAGATGTTATAAATTAGGAGCTTTTGGTTGGATAACTAAGTTTACGTGGGTTCGAATCCCACTAAAAGCAATTGTTGTTTTTTGGTTTTTCTTTTTCTTTTCCTTTACTTCGTTTACCTTTTTTAACTTCTTAACTTCGTATGTTTGTTTACGTATCGGTTTAAATTCGAGTTCATCTACGTTTGAATGTAATAGAAACAACTTGGGTAAAATATAATTTGTTTTCATGCCTACTTTTATATACATTTTATAATTGTCTAACTTTCGACATACGTCTCTGTTTGATATACATTCGCTTCATAAATAATTTGAGTCAAATATAAAACGTTTCGTGCTTATTTTTTTGTACACTTTGAGTTGATATTCGTTTCTATGTAAATTTTATTTGGAAAGCGTCGAGTCAAATAAAATACATATTCTTTACTTTAGTTTTAACGTAAATTTAATTTGAAAATAAATCAGAGCCCTTGTAAGTCTATGTTTGTAATAATTTTTTTGGAATAGAATCAGGTCGAATATAATACATTTTCATTCAATGGTATACATTCAAGTCACTCTATGTATAGATGTAAATATAGTTTGAAAACATATCAGATTGATTGTAGTTTAAAATTTACCATGCGCGCTTACGATGTTGCGGTAACACACGACGGATAAAAAACCTAGCGTGTAGTATGTCAATTTTCATTTTAACCTTATTGAAATAGCTCTTTCACCTCCACGATCACCTCACATCAGTCTCCACGAACAAAGCCTGTGATTAAAAGCCTCAACAACATTATCCACATTCTTTCTCTTCACCAAGATAAGGGGAAATGCAGACTTCATCTTCTCCAGCACTGTAAGCACTATCATCTTCCATTGTTTATAACCCTACGATTCTCTTCAAATCTCATCTTCTACATTCTTCTTCTTCTTTCAGATGTGCTGTCGTTCCTGTTGATTGCATCTTCAATTCTTCGAATCACCTACCGTATCCTTCAAGTTTCAATTTGGGGTTATCCACAGGTTTGAATTATAAATATCCTCTGGTTCAAATTCTTTTACGAATTCATTGAATTGGGGCTCTCGTATGAACCCTAGGATCATTGGGAGTTAGAGTTTGCTGTTTATTGGATTGATTGTAATCTTGAAAGTAAAATCCCACCCATAGTTGACCTAACTCCTGAAATTTAACTTTTAATTGAGGTGAAACCTTAATTTGGGTTTAGTCAAACACTTAAGTGATTACAATGTGTACTTTCTTACAGCGAGTAGAAAGCTCAAGCTTTCTAGGTTGCAGGCCGGATTTTGGGAGTCTATTAGATCCGGGTAAGTGCAATTTTTCGTCTTTCTTTTTAAATCTGTTAGTTGTTATTCAATGAGGTAATTGCATAATCTACATTAGAAAATAGTAAGAGTGTAACAGTTGAACTGTAGCAAATGTGTGGCAGAAACATGATTAAATCTTGCTTTTGTTGCCAACGATTTGAGCCTCTTCACACGTCTGCAAAAGATCTAGTTTAATAACCTAGGTCTGATAACCGTGATGTATTCTAATCTTGAGATTTGTCTCCATTTGAGTACATGTTTCTCATGAGAAATTTCAGCAGACGTGTCTTTTAATCAGAAATAAATTCCTATGATGCTCCCACATGTGTTATTGTATGTAGAAAGATTTAACTTTTAGCTAAGTACAACCCGCAAATTATGTAGTGTCCTTTAAAAGAGAAAAATATTGTTATACATCCTCTCATTCTTTTGGGTGTTCTTTGCTTTACCATTTTATGAAACAATCAAGTTTAACTCTGCATAAACTATGATAATGTATGCCAACAAACTTCATTGAATCATCACAGGTTAATAAAGAACAACTCTACACAGGTTATAGAGCCATCTTCTAGTTCCCAAGAAGATGAAGAGCCTCTTCCAGAGGAATTTGTACTCGTCGAAAAAACGCTACCAGATGGAAGAATTGAACAAATTATTTTTTCTTCAGGTGCAGAAGTTGATGTATATGATCTCCAAGCTTTATGTGATAAGGTAATTATTTTGCATACACAAATCGTTACTTCTTTTGGTTCAACTTTATATAACCAAAAAAATATAAATGAATGTAAAGTAGTTGGCATCTAGAGGTGGCAAGCTTTACTTGTTTACTTCATAGTTGTTAAAATTTGTCGCCTAGTGGGACTAGGCCACAAAATGCGGTTAGTCCCAAATACAGCGCTTCATTGAAAAAGGCAATAAATCCCGGTCCAAATCGTTCAAGTACTGTAAATGGTAATAAATAATTTTTTAAAGCCTTCTACTTCAAGAAATTTTATTGATGAAGATTATGAGGAAGTGAAGGATGATGAAAATTATAAATAATGATGAACTTTTGGTTATTCTAGTTTTACTATTTATTACTTTAAGAACTATATGTTTGCAATTAAGAACATTTTGTTTTTGGAGTTTTTTTATATTTGAGATTATTTTAGTACTTTATGTTGAAGATTATGGTCTTGAAATAATTTTTTTTGTATTTAAAAGAATTTTTGATTTTCATTATAAATTGTTTTTATTTTAGTGAGCTTTTTTTTCTTAAACCGTGCTTTTTTGCGCTTTTCGCCTAGGACGTAGTCCCAACAAATCGCCTACTCGCTTAGAGTGCACCTCGTGCCTTTAACAACTATGGTTTACTTTTGGATGATTTGATTATGTTTTCATATAACATGTAAAATGGGCCCAATCAAAAATATTAGTCGACACCTAAAGTGATTTTTAATGCATACTATTTCCTAGATTGTTATATTGAAAAATATATATAATTATAACTTATAAGAGTATAGTATTCATAATCATATTGACAATGCTACTTAACTAAAAAAAATAAAAATAGGTTGGATGGCCAAGAAGGCCACTATCAAAGCTAGCTGCTGCCTTGAGAAATAGCTACATGGTAGCAACATTGCATTCCGTAAAGAAAACTGCTGGAGAAGGTATATTTTCCTTGAAATTTGCTCAAAGAATTTGTGCACACATAAAGTGTTTGGTAATTATGCATTTGCAGCTAAGTTTTACTTATAACATTAATTAATATTAATGACAAATCTTAGTGCATTTTGGGAAGTTACTTCACAGAATTAACAGAACCGAATAATGAAAAGAAGCTCATTGGCATGGCTCGCGCCACCTCAGATCATGCATTCAATGCAACAATATGGGATGTCCTTGTAGATCCTAGCTACCAGGTATAACTATTTTGGTTGATGTAGTGATTTCTTGACATTTTGTAGAAAATCTTTGTTAAGTATTTATTGTGAAATCATGTAGTACAACAAATGAAGAGTGAATAGTTGACTAGTTGAGAAATATCAGTATATTATCACGAAAAACACACGAATTGTAGTAGCTTGGGTGGATGAAAAACTAATTCACCTTACACCCCTCCCTTGATTCTTCAATCTTGATTTTCTTCAGTGTTGTCTCTAAATTAGTAGAAATCACCAATTATAGGTCTTCTCTCTAATGTGGTAGAGATCACCAATCTTCTCCATAGTTTCTCTTTGGTAGGGATCATCAAACACTTCTCATTAATCTAGGTATTGATTACCTTCATAAGTTTTCTTTCTAAATTGCTAAAGATTACCAAGTACTTCTATATAATTAAGGTAATATTTACCTTTACAAATTTGCCCTACTCTTGGTAGGCATCTCCATTCTCAAATATACAAGTGTTTAAAAAGTTGATAATTAATACAAATTAGAATACTCAAGCACTTCCTTTGTTGCTAATCTATTATCTCCTATTATGACAAATGCGTAAAGAGTTAGAGATCACTTAAAGATGATTTAGAAGTCTATGAGTTTGGTGTACAAGAGGATGGTTTATGTTTGGAAGAAACTTGCTTAAATAGAGTAAAAAGTTTACTTTAGGAAGGTGATGGACCCTCATGGTTTTAGTTTTTCAATCAAGCAATTTCTCAAACCATTTGACCGAAATTGACATCTTAGAAACTACTAAAGGCGATCACTTCTTTGGAAATAATTTCAAACAGTTTGGGCATGTTTTTAATATGAAAGTGTGCCAATTCCCAAATGATCAAGTCTGATATCAAAATATATATCTTGAATTTTCAAGACTCTAAAATTGTTGGAAACTTCTTATATAAAAATTTTCCAACCATTTTTGTTGTATAATCTTATTTTATATAAGATAAGTTCTTCAATAAACTCCAATAAGTTTTATAAAAAATCTTAACTTGATTTGTTTTATAAAGTTCCATTTTATTAGAACTCTTTTGATATTATAAAACTTGTTTAGTAATCACTTCCAAATTTTATATTTCTATGCCATTCTCATTAGACATCTTTCACAGACCTTGATTTATTTTATAGAACTTTGACTTTGTTTATTAAAGATGCATTTAATAGCTTTATAAAAAAATATAGTCATTTTTAACTGATATTAAGTTCACTTTAGACACGCATCCCTTATCCTAAACTAGTGCACCTTGTATACCCATGTGCAGGCTCTTTTATGTTTTATGAAATTGAATTTCAACTTGTTTGATTTGCATAGACATGGTATGTTGGTCGTGCATCGATTGTATATTTTTTTTCCAATATTCTTGATTGATTTTTTATTTTATTTTTTGGTCTTGTGAAGTTGTGCACATTCTTGGTGATTGATATTTAGTATTTGTATCACATGTTCGTACTTTTACTCCTCACCAAGAGATAACAAGTGCATTTCACAATGTATGACCATATGCCTAACATATGCAAATAACCTTGCTTAACAAACAATTTTAGTGTTTTAGTGAAGTATGAGTATTTGATTTATAAGATAAATGGACAACTAGCTTCTATTGTTTGGCCATTCAAGAATTCTAGTTGTATAATCGTTTTTGGATCTTAAAATTTTGAGTCTTGCAACTATGAGACAGGTTACACACTTGGCATATAATGTAACCAAACACTCAGATTACCTTCTGATTTTAAGTGAGGTATTCGTACACAATAGTTTTAAATTAAATAAAATTCATGTTTGTCTTACATTAATCGGATACAAATTTTCTTATTATACTTGATTTGATTTATAGTTTAGACATGAAGCTAAATTGTTTAATTGGCTTATTTTGTGATAGGGGCAAGGACTTGGAAAAGCTCTAATTGAGAAGCTTATAAGAGCTCTACTGCAGAGGGACATTGGCAACATATCACTGTTCGCAGACAGTAAAGGTATGTGGTCTCCTCATTGTTGGCAAATTAGACCCATCAATGGAAAATGGGTCCATTTAGAGTTATTTGTTAATAGATCAAACTCAAATGGATAAGCTTAGAAAACTAAGCTAACTTAAAAGTGGTCGCTTGTCGTCAAAGTGTATTTAAAATGTATAAAAGCTCATAATATTTGCAAAATTTGATAAACAAAAGGCAAAATGTGTGTTTAGGTCAGCCAAAACTCACCCGACCTAGCTCAGCTCATACAGAAAATTTCCACTGAATTGTCAAAACTTGTTTTGACATGTTATGCCACCCGCCCTAAGCTTACACACATACCTCTAGTTGGTTTGCATATAATTATCATACTTTTTGTCAAACTTCGATCCATTTGACCCCTCAACACTTTTAACCACCCAATTTAAGTTCTCTTTAACAAATTATGAAAATTATAGTTTATAAATATTCAGTTACATATTTAGATACTTTCCGAAACAATAGATGGCCAGTTTGACAACAATTTACTAGGTTTGACTTTTTAGTCATACTAGCTGTCAAAATCACCAAGTTTCTTTTCTAGTGTAGGTAAGCACTTTTTCGCTAGTATTCTCATCCAAACACAAGTCTATGATGTTTATTAAAATTAGAAAAGTATAACATGTTCATAAAAACCCATCTTAGATATGCATGTACTTCTCTACACTATTTCCAATTGATTGTTTATAGCATGTTATGAATCATAAAAATTACATTTCTAAGCTATGGGATGCCACAGTTGAGCCTTAATTCCAAAAACCATATTTTAGTTGCAAAAACCAACTTAAAGCTTGTGAATTTGACCTAGGTTAGGTAACTTGCAATAAAATATTTTTTATCACAAGGAACAATTGCTAGAGGCCATACACAAATCCAAATCATTGTTTGATCCTTAATTTGTACACTCTTTATAAAAATTGACAAGGCCAACAATATAATTTCCAGCAAATTATCTTTGCTTAAGCTACATAATAGGTCCCTCGACTTAATTTCCCACCCCTTTGTAGCCTGAAACTTTGTTTAGTCAACGTTGACCCCACAGCTTGACTTTTTAGTCCTTAAAAGATTTTAAGTTATATAGGTTCTATTATAATAACATATAAAGAACTTGTTTTTACCTCTGTTAGACCACCCTTTAATTGGAATTTGGAAATGAGTGTAGGTTATGAAGCTAATGTAAAGTTGGTTTGGTTTGTTATTGCAGTTGTGGAATTTTATAGAAATCTAGGATTTGAACCCGACCCAGAGGGCATCAAAGGTATGTTCTGGTATCCTAGGTTTTAGCACATGGATACGCCGCAACATGAAACCCTGTATATGTAGGTCAAATCTTAGCTCAAAATGCATTTTCCCATGTAACATACATTAAGCTGCTTTATAAGTTAATATCAATACCGACTTTTTTTGTAAAATTACCTATTTAAACTTATTAAAGATATATTCAAATTGATTATTGGCAAACATGTTTCTTGATTACAATGTGGTTGCTCCGAAGCTTCTTGTTGCAGCCTGCAAACAACAAACTCACACTTTGCTAACCTAGTCCTGAAATTACATGACATTATATGTTTATGACAAGACTTGAACCCTCACCACTTGGGAGGGACACTACACCTCCTTACCTTGCTTTTGTTTCTCCTTGATCATCGACCATATTTCATATTCTCTGTTTGTATCGGTTATCACCTTAGTATTTGGCTGTTTGCATTCAGAGTTCTCTGAAGGTGCGGAGCTTTAGATAGATGGCAAGATAAAGGATTAATTTTGAATCTGGAGAAAAAATTTGGATAATAGTTGATTGAGTAGTTGAAAATCCTCGTTATATTTAATACTAGTTAATAAAATGGTTAAAAGGACATCTTTAGACAAAGAAAGCTATAACTTTTTTGAAGCTTTGTCATCTGTAAATCCAACTTTTTGTTTCTTTTTAACAAATATTTAACATAAAATGAAATTCAAATATATAAAAATACAATATTAATACAATATTGAATACATAATAACTTAATAATAAATGGCATGTGTTTTCAATCGATAGTAATGTTATTACCGTTTACTTCACCACCCAACAACTAAACCTCATAAAATTTGAGAACTTAGGCCGTTAGCAGTAATAGTGATGTGATAAGAGTGTGATAGTTTATCATTGTGAAATATTATAACGAATGAGTGTATTTTTAAAAATGATAAGGTGATAGGAATTAGGAGGGACACTCGGGAGAAAAACAAAATAATCCTCCTGGCCCAGCTCGCCCTTTGGGCTAGGTCCAAATGTTTTTCTTTTTAAATATAGAAAACTTATCTTATTTTCTTTATATTCATTTAATAATTAAAAAATATATCTAAAGAAGTTCTTATTTCTTTGTTAAATGGGATTTTCCCCGCAGCGCGTTGTGGAGACGGCATACACGACGATAATATGTACTACAATCGATCCTACTCGTTGCCATATTAAATTTATGTCGAAACATATAACAACTCGAATTTAAACCGTTAAATGAAAACGTATTATATTTGTTTCAACTCTTTTCCAAACAATAATTCAAAACATATATAAAAAAAGCATGTGCAACACTGACTTATATACTACATCAACTCGGATTTATATTGAAACATAGAGTAACTCGGATTTATACCGTTTGATTAATACGTATTATAAAAGACAATTGCATCAAGGTTTGTGGTCAAATAAGAAAAACTAAAAACTCAATTGTAGCAATAATATTGTTTTTTTTAATAAAGTATATAATGTTTAACTCGGAGTTGTTATATAACGTCTGATCTTTCAAAAATTCGTTCTTTTTTAATTCTCCAATTTTTTTTTATAATTACAAAAAGGCAATACCCACCCCACCTCCAATCTAATGACACACTACATGTAGACGGTCATTTGAATACATGCAAAATGATTGTTTATAGTTCATAAGCCGTTTACAGGTTATGCCAAATCTGATGGGCCTCAAACGCCGTTCTCAAACAATCATTTGCATGTCATGTCAAATCCCATGACCCCCTACCTTTCAAATAGTCGTTTATGTTTATGTCAAGAGCCACTTGGGTTTAAAGATGTTGTATTTAAGAATGTAGGTGATGTAGCTATAGTATGACCCTTAAAAACCACAAGCTTCTTTCGTTTTAAAATGCTTGTGTTTAGGTCGCTTATGTCTTGAAAGCTTAGACACAAGACGAGAGGTTGCTACGAGTTTAAACATAGTAGGCGTTAACTTTCCAACGGTTGGATTCCTAAAATGTGGGTGTATAACAACCTTTGGGACATTTGATTCGGGTAGGTCGGTACACCCTTCGGCTACGGGTGGGGGTGGCTCATTCGGAGCCCTTGATGGAGGTTGAGAGGTACATGCAAGATAAAGCACCCCCACACCGCACTCATCAATAGTTAAAACACTTGAACCCATTTCTTCATTACATATTCATTGCAGTCTGCAGTTTAATGTTTCTGTTTTTTCAGTTGTACTCAAATAAAGTTTTCCCTTTATGTAGGTGTAAGTCTATATGTGTTCATCCACCCATTGTTATTCCTTTATAATTTAATTCTTTTTTTCAAAAAAAAAAGAAGTAAAGAAATAAAAAAAAATATTGTATATGTTGCTACTCTAACTTACAACATATGGCACCAACTAGGGGCGAAGAGAGTGAGTTAGGAGGCGAGGGAGAGCCCCTCCTCATACACCTAAAAATTTAATAATTTCTAATGTAAAAGTTTATAATCTTGTTAATTTTAAACCTAATTTTGATCAAAATGAGGGCACTATGAATGGAAAAATGGTTTTTTCTAACAAATCATGGGCATTTGTTTGAATTCCAACTCAAAATTTTAACCATCTGTATTAGCCCTCGTACTCGAGAAATCCTGTCTCGCCACCGGTATCAACACTGGTCTAATTACCATTTCCCTTAAGAAATACGACCTTCTATCAATTTCTATCGGTTTGCGTTTCAACCATGTTTTACAAAAAAAGAACTATGTAAAAGCAGTTAAGAGACTGGCAACATCAGTTTTATGAACTATCTCTCGCCATGTGACAATGGGGAGATAGGCCATATCAACTAGAAGATGAAGTCGAAGACACTTGCTCTCGATCCGGATACTACAACCCCCACAAACACCAAAACCATGACTCAAACCGCAACAACAATATCAGAGTTAACATCCTAATATATGATGGACGTTTAGACCCGGACAAGTTTGTATAATTCATTCCAACCGTGGAGAGAGTGTTTGGTTACAAGCAAACACTGATTCAAAGCTAAGGAAGTATGCTTAAATATGGTGAGCGAATGTTTGCTCCAAACATGAGAAGCAAGGGAAAGACATGGTTTGATCTTGGAGTATGACAGAAGAAACTACTGAAGTTGAAGTTCATGGTCATGTATTACTTCCAAGGAAGTGTTTCTAAACTACACTACATCTTGTAAGGGATGAGAACCGTTAAAAAGTATTCTCAAAACGTTGAATATCTTCTCATGAAGGGTGATCTTGATGACGAAAACTCTCAAACATTTTTACGTCATCTTAGTGGTTTAGAACCAAGAATTGCTAAAACATTTTCTAGTTATAACCATACTCTACCTTGGTTGAACTCAGGTTAATGGCCCATACAATAGTATCACAACAAAGGTGTGAAGCAAGATTGAGGAAACCAAAACAGTAAGCAAACCATTGGTTCCCATATCTATTTCTCCTGCATTTTCAACTTCAGCCCCAACCACTTCAAAAACAGCAGAGATGAATGAAACAGAAAACCTAAAGGGACCACTGTTCATAGTGCAGACCTGCAATGTGAAGCCATGTTTCACACTCGCTATACTGTCCGTAACAATAGTGTAAACAAGTCAAATCAACTCAATTTACTCAGAATTTGCTCAGTAATAGCTTGAGTCTAACCAAACTTAAACGAGCTCGAGTCCAAGCTATATTATGACTCATCTAGCAAACATGCTCAAATCTATGCTTTACATGAAGGCCCAACGATCTCCAAACGAACAAAAACGTAGAAAAACTCAGGTTGAAAAGGATGAAGAACAAAAACTATTTGATCACAAACATTGTTGATCGACACTTTATTAAAGAAAACTAAATATTTGATACCTTAACCATCAACCAAACAACCCTATTTATACTAAACAAAACAAATCCTACTATGACTCATACTCCCATCTTCTAAGAATTAAAACAACTTGATAAACATCAAACTAAATAACTAGATAAACATACTAATTAAATAATAAATAAAAGACTCTTAATAAAACTAAAACTCCACCCATATATGATCTGACTTTGACCTTTTTTTATGTGAATTAACAAAGATTAATTCCAACAATCACCCCCTTAATCTTTGTTTCTTCACAATAATGCTAGTCTCTCCTCATATTGAACAAGATGAGCTATATCTTTCTTATCATCATGTTTATCCTTCCACTTGGTACACTCATATGCAAAGTGACCAAATTCACCACATTCAAAACACCTAAATTCGCTCTTATCTTTGTTTCCTCGACCTTTTCCACGTCCTCTTTCTCCTCTACCAAAGCCTCTTCCTTGA
>BJCM01087673.1:0-10740 GCA_018326385.1 Flaveria bidentis
ATACATATACATATACATATACATATACATATACATATACATATACATATACATATACATATACATATACATATACATATACATATACATATACATATAACACATACATACATATATATATATATATATATGTATATATGTATATATATATACATATATATGTATAAAAAAATGTATGTATATATGTATATATATATATGTATGTATATATATAACAAGTATAAAATCAATATTTATAAATAATAATATAAGCACAAAGGAAAAGAAAATAAATTATGACTAAAGTGGGCATTTGAGTGCTATGGCCCATGATTGCAAATCTGCGCTTACACGAACTTAAGATCCGAACCCGATCCGCAAACCCGGTTGACTTAATCGTTATCTTCCACTCCTCAACAACTCTTATCCCATGCAACAAATTTCCGAAGGGTTTGGGATGACGATTCTGCGTCCCATCACGATCGTAATCGGCTATTATATACCCATCAATGCTTCGATTGAATGATACCGATCATATATCGACTCTCAAATCTCCCTTGTTTTTGTTGCTCTCTCGAATTCAGTGGCGACGACACCCCGTTGTGAATCATCATCGTACCATCTTTGACCATCGTGTGGCTAATGTATCGACCATCTTCGACCATCTCTGATTTCATTGGATTCTAGATCTATCAACCACCGCCACTATTATCGTTGTTGCCCCACCTATTAAATTGGTTTGGATTGATAATCTTCAAGCTCCAGAGCATCGAATCTAACCGCTCACTACCAAAAACAAGGTACCAATTTGACCCGTTTGAGTTTGATGTCTTATGGGGCTCTATTTCGCTCCGTTTGTTTCGGCGACTAAGCATCATTTGAATGGTTAATAATGATCTTAAAACCATAGAATAACTATTAATTCATACGATATGTTCTTGTTGTGATATACTTTTCAAATCACTTTAATGAAGATTGATTTCGATACTTGAGTTTGTGTATGATTTGTAAACCTTTGCTATAAAGAAGGTAATAGTGCATCACTGGACTCACTTAACAAAATAATAACAAAATTCAATACACCAACAAATCTCAGATTCAAAATTTTGGTCAACTAGTTCAACCACAACACATAATTATTTTAATACCACCCTACACTAATTCAAATATGGCTCCACCATGATTCTAGCTTTGTCAAATTATTGATGCTAAGCTGCTGAATATGTAGTATAAGTATATTGAATTTGAAGCCTGCCATACTATTCGCGAATCTTGTGGATTCTTAATTAGTACTGTAAGTTGGTGAATGGTAAATTACTAAATTAGAAATTGTGAATGATACATGAAGGCTAATAACTTGGTTCCTAACATTAAATCACCTACCGTTATCTATAATATTTTTAGAACTAATATAATATAACTAAGGTAAATAATTGTAAGATGTTGTATGTAATATATGGTTTTATTTGAAACTATTAAATGGATAAGGAGATGGGTTAATTGAGAGTAAACTAAGTTAGGACCTACTGTCATTAAATTTGGCATACATGTTTATCTTTATTTATGAAAACCACATTGAAAGGTCGAATTTGGAGTCTAACAATATACTCTGTCACAACAATTTGAGTTTTAAAAATAGTTTTTGAAGGGTACTTATGATGTCAATGATTTAGTGGGTGATTATTTTACATAATAACGGGTAAGCAAAAGTTTACAAGAAGAATCTGAAATCATAAAAAGAAAGTCTTAAATGTTGGAGAAGATAAGGAAATAAGCATAACATAATAAGACTTTTCGCAATCATTTAGAAATTCTAAAAGAAATAGTAGTCGCCGGAAAATGAATATAACGTATATCAAGAGTTGTGAACCTAACTCACAAAATAATTAACGTGCAGGTTCCTGTACGACTTGAGCTCGACTTAGACGTGGTTAATTTGTTAAGATAAGACACGGATTCTTGGTTCTTTCTATCGTAGTATAAACCATATTTTTTCGTTACTTTATAGTACGCATTTTTGTTATTTTTATTGTTATATTTCGTCATTTCTTCCGTCGATATGATTAGTTTGGCCTTCAAATGTTGACTAGTCAACTATTATTATTTATTAATTCTGCTCTGACTTGTGCTGAGACTTGTAGCACGCAATAGATATTTATTTTATTAATTTGTGCTTATTTTTGCATGTTCCTAGAAATAATAAGTTTAAGTTATTGATACGTTATGTGTTCAGTAGTTTTACTACCCGTTGATTCGTACTCTGTTACCCGAGCATGTCCAACACTATTTATAAAAAGCTCACGGCGTCTCCTTTAACACGATTGTACTCAAGTAGTACTTTGGCCACACTTACATGAGAGATGGATGGATTGATCCTAGTTCAGTTTAGATTAGTTCAGTTTCAAGGGATGGAATCATGTGTGTATGCCCACACACCATCTCATTGGTGCATAGTCTAGGTAGCTATGTACTTATCAGTTCAGTTTCAGTTGTGGGTACTTCTTATGATACACGACTTATTTTATTTCGTATATACTCATCGTGTAGATTGGTTCAATTTAAGTATTACATGTTTAGTTCAGTATCAATATTGTTTGCTTAGAATCAGATTTTAGTTTCTGTATCATATGATCAGTTTAGTATCAGATATCAGTATTATATGCTTAAAGACATTACTATTGTTTTTTCCGTCACTGAGAAACTTTTGGCTCAGCCGTATTTTCTTTTGTGGTGTTTTCTTATTTATTTGTAGGAAATTAGGGTAATCCGGGGAATCAGTGAAGAGTGAATTGAAGATCAAGATTATCCTTTGCTTTAATTGATGTAAGAAACACCTTAATTAGGTTCTTTCAGATTATTTGGTTTGTTTGAATTTATTACTTCTAACTATCTATTTAATATCATGATTTGGTTTTTGACTTGATATCTGTAACACGTCAACCTCTCGGGGTTGGGGTGTCACATGAACCTTACATGTTTATCTCCATCTGGTATCCATTGAGAATATCATACAACTCAGTCAAAGTGAGAGTCTTAAGGTTCTAAGTTCTGTTGATAACAACACAGTAATGTGTCCATTGCCTAGGAAGAGAGGACATAAACTCCTTACAATGTCCCTGTTTTCAAGAGTCACTCCAACATCAACTAGAGTGTCCACAATCTCAACATACCTTAAGTATTATTGAGTCATGGTTTCACATGTTTTAAAGGTGAAGTTTTAAACTGTTGCTTTAGGAGATCCTTCTTGTTCTCCTTGGCTTCAGTAGAACCCTCATACATTGGTTTCAATGCATCCCACAACTGATTAGTTGTTTGGTATTTCTTAAAACTTTTGTATACAGAGTTTGAAAGAGCAGTCTGAAGGGTTTTCATGGCTTTCTGATCAATTTCTACTCTCTTTCTATCTTCATTAGAGTAGTCTTCCATAGCCTTTGGAATCATACCACCTCTAGCAGCAGCTGAAAAGGTCAAAGTCTTGATGAAACCTTCCATTCTTTGGCACCAAGTGTCAAAGTCTTCAAGAGTGATCAGTGGGGAATTTTTCATGGTTCCAGTTTCCATATCAGTTTTAGTGATAGCTGCCATTTGATATGTTAATTATTTTATGTGTGTGAGGGATCTTAAGATGTGAGATCTTACGATCAAGAGCCTGGAATGCTCTAATAGCAAATGCAAACACTCAAAATGATAAGTTGAGGGCAGTCAGGATTGCTTACTTATAGACCAGGAACTATGATATTGATAATATCATCTCACTCCTCTTAGAGGAATTAAATGAACTGGCTGACATGGAAATGTCAAGAAAGAAAGGAGGTAGAGGATGCAAGACTACTTCTTCAAGTTAAGGAAGAAAAGATTCCTTTAGTTGGTGTGTTCATGTTTAAGAACTGAAATGGTTTTCTTTAAGTCCTCTATTTTCAGTTTATAATTATTTTCAAATCTTTTGAAATCAGATTTTAAGATATTCAAGGACTCAAGATTAGATCTCATCTCTAAGTTGTAGGACATGTATCCATTAAATTTAGCAATACATTCATGTGTACAGAGATGTTCCAATACCTTTGCTTCATCATGGTCAGCCATTAGTGCTTGGTTTGAAAATACATCTTCCATCTGAAAACTCCAGTCAAAGCACCATCTTCAAATCTCAAGATGAGTCAAAACATCTTGAGAATGTGCAACAAGAGGAAGCTCCACCAACTCCAATCTAATCAGCTCCTTTGGCATCAGAAAGACCCATCTTGTTTTGGACTTACTCTACTAATCCAGAAAGTTGGCATGTCATCAGAGATCAAGGTATTAAAGATGTCTACACATGGCAAGACATGTTTGATCTGCCTCTGCATGATCTCTTTAAGATGAGAATACATTCTGAATCCATAACAGCTGAGCATAGCACTCGCAGCAGCAATGTATTCTGCTTCAGCAGTTGATGTAGAGACACAGGATTTCTTCTTGCATTGCCATGAGATGATCCTTCCACCAAGAAATTAACATCCACCTGATGTTGATTTCTTGTTGATGTTGCAGCCACTATAGTCATTGTTAGAGTAGCCATAGAGATTGAAATTGTTGTTCCTGGGATACTAGAGACCTAATTTCGGTGCTCCCTTGAGGTATCTGAGGATTCTCTTAGCAGCAACTAATTGAAACACCTTTGGAGCTGCCTGATATCTTGCACAAATGCAGGTTGCAAATATGATATCAGGTCTACTTGTTGTGAGGTACATCAGAGAACCAATAATTGCCCTATACTGATGTTGATCAGTATCATCCCCCTCAGAATCAGGACAGAGATTATAGTTTCTGGGTATGGGTTTCTTGTCCAACTTACAATCTTTCATGTCAAATTTTTCTAAGATGTCGTTGACATACTTAGATTGATTGATGAAAAACCTTTCCTTCATTTGCTTTACCTAAATTCCAAGAAAAAAGTCCATTTTTCTCATGGAACTCATCTTAAACTTTTTTTTATGATGCACTTAAAGTCTTTACACATTTGGTCATTTGAGGAACTAAATATGATGTCATCAACATAGACTTGAATGAGAAAGATGTCCTTTCTAGACTTCTTTATAAAAGAGTCTTATTAATGGTACCTCTAGTATAACCATTTTTAGGAGAAACTGAGACAAAGTCTCATACCACAATCTAGGTGCTTGGTGCAGCCCATATAGAGCTTTATCCAATTGGCACACATAGTTGGGGTATTGTGGGTCTTCAAATCCTGAAGGCTGGCACACATAGACTTCCCTATCTATATCCCCATATAGAAAAGCACACTTGACATCAAGCTAGTAGATAGTAAAATCTTGGATGCAGCATAGGCAAGGAAGATCCTAACTTCCTCAAGTCTAGCAATAGGTGCAAAGACATCAGTATAATCAATTCATTCCTCTTGAGTGTATCGTTGAACCACCAGTCTCGCTTTGTTCTTGATGATCAAGCCTCTATCATCTCTCTTGTTTCTAAAAACCCACTTTGTGCTTATAGGTACTTGACCAGATGGTAGCGGACATAGGTTCCAGACCTTTTGTCTTTTGAATTGAAGTAGCTTCTCTAGCATCGATTCCACCCAGCTACTATCTTTCAAGGCATCTTCTACCTTCTTGGATTCCATCCGAGATATGAAGCATGAGTACAAGCAGACATTCTCATGATGAGTCTGTCCTCTTGTTCTCACACCTTCAGAAACATCCCCTATGATGTTCTTAGCTGGATGAGTGTTGTGGTTTCTGAGTCGAGGAATTACCTCCAGTTGTAAAGATAGATCCAGATTGGACATATTTTGCTCAGGAGCATTAACACTTTGTCTAGCTGTTGTTTCACATTCATTCAATGAGGACTGATTTAATGAATAAGAAACATCATCATTTGTTGGTTGTGAAGTAGCATTAACAGTTGTCTGTTCCTTCAAGATGCTACTTCCATCATCTTGGTGTTATGCAGGGTCACCTGATGAAATTTGAGGGTCAACAGGTGAATCACTGGTTGAAGCTCCACTATCCCTAGAGATAGTCATACTGTCAGATTTGCCAATAGTGGAAGCTTGATTTGTTGTAGCTTTTGGAGAACTTGAAATAGGTCTGGGTAACTCAAATAGTTGGTTATCTTTAGAATTATTTTGAGTACCTATTCTAGCTGAAACATTCTCACAAGATGGTTTAGAATAGTTTAGAAATAATTGCAAGTCAAAAATATGATTAGGGCCATTCCCCTTAACACAAGGAGTGTGCTCATTGACAATAATGTTGGATGATTCCTCAAATTTTTGGATTTTGATGTTGTAAACTCTATACGCTTTAGAGCTAGAGGAGTATCCAAAAGACCTTAGAAAGCCAATGAACGGTGGCCTCTTTTTCCATAGCTCATAAGGGGTTTTTCCATGTGGCTTTACTACACAAACCCTATTCTACACATAGCATACAGTGCTAACTGCCTCTGCCCAAAATCTTAGAGGTAGTTTGGAATCGGCTAACATAGTTCGAGCAGCCTAAATAAGTTTCCTATTCCTTCTCTCAGTAACACCATTTTGTTGAGGAGTTCTGGAAGTACTATATTGTCTGGCAATCCCTTTTGAGTTACAGAATAAGTCAAGAACAAGGTTATTAAACTTAGTCCCTTGATCACTTCTAATTATCTTAACCTTGTGATCAATTTGATTTTCTATCTTAAGAATAAAACGTTTTAACATTTCAGCAGTTTTATATTTAAATCTTAAAAAGAACACCCATGTAAATCTTGTAAAATCATCAACGATCACAAGGTAGTATGATTTCCTTCTAATGCTCATTATACTTGTGGGACCAAATAGATCCATGTGCAATAATTGTAAAGGAGTGGTGATGGAGTTAACAGCTTTGGATTTGTCAGATGCCTTGTGTTGCTTCCTTTTCAGGCATGCAACACAGTTATCTTTGTAGAAAAAATACTTTTTAGGCAAACCATGTACTAAGTTATTTTTAGCCAATTTAATCATTTGCTTAAAATTTACATGACACATTCATTTATGCCATAGTATTGACTCATCACCATCAGCTTTGGAAAGAAAACATGATACTTCAACTATTGGGGAAGCATTGTTCATATCAAGCTCGTACATATCCCCTTTCCTGGGAGATCTAAGAAGCACCAATTCCAGAGGAATTGTCATCACGGGTTTGAGGATAATGCACTCATGTTCTATGAAGAGCATTTGATGCTTTTGATCATAGAACTGAGAAACACTTAACAGATTGTGTTCAAGTTGTTTGACAAAGTGAACTTTGTCAACTTTTAACTTTCCGTTGGATATACTTCCTCTGCCAGAAATATATCCTCCGGCCTCACCTCCAAACTGGACAGGATCTTCATCATAATGTTGAAATTGTTGAAGGAGAGATCTGTTCCCTGTCATGTGCCTGGAGCATCCACTATCCACGATCCAAATATTGTTATTCTTGTCATATGGATGTCCCTTATTGTCATTAGTTCCTGCCATGAGTGTTTGAGCAGGAGTCACATCTTGTACCATGAAGCTCCAGTCAACTTCTTGAGCCATGGCAGCTGTGTGGAGGCCTATGAGATTCCCGGATTTCACTTGGGAGCCTTACATTCCCTTGCAAAATGACCAAGTTGGTTACAATTGTAACATTTGGCCTTAGTTTTGTCAAACCCAAATTTGCTGTTGGTTGGGTTTTAGGGAAATTGCCTTCCAGTTCTGTTGAAGAACTTCTTTGCTCTATAGGTTAAAAGAATCATTTGTTGGACTATGTCCACATACTCCACATCATCTGGACTGAAGCACTCTAGATCATCAAAACAATACTAAAAATCCCTAGAGTGTCCATTTCCTGAAACAAAGGCATAATTGTCCTGAAAAGAACCATGCTGAGCTTGTTGAGACCTTGGAGTCTCAGGAAATGTAATGTATGGTCTAGATGAACAGGATGGCTACTTGGTTTATGTCAGGTACTGTTGAGGTTGTGTGGGTCCTGAGCCTTCAGCAACCATTAAAGCGCTACTAGCAGGAAGACTCAAGGATCTGCTTGTCTGATGGCCTCTCTTGCTTTCCATCTCCAGTCAGTATCCATCAAGGACGCCATAGAGTTTGATCATGGTGAGTGTGTTCAGATTTTCTGTCCTCTTGATAGAGACATAGTAGAACGTCCATTCATTTGGAAGTGCACTCATGAACTTTCTTGTGAGGTCTCTAAGTTCAGGAGTTATTCCTACATACTGAAGGGAAGAAATGAGGTCCATGTACCTAAAGTATTGTTGGCTGAGAGTTTCTCCAGCAATATAGGTGAAGTTTTCAAACTGCTGCTTCAGTGAGTCCTTCTTGGAGTCATTGGAGCTAGAGTACATCTGAGCAAGTGCATCAAACAGTTCTTTACCTGACTTGCAAAGCTCAAACCCCACCATGATGGAGTTGGGTATTGCATTCATGAGAATAGTCATTGCATTGCTGTCAATGTCCAGCTTCTTTCGGTCCTCATCAGAGTAGTCTTCAATGGCATTCTCTATCATGGTACCGTTTCCACCAGGTGCTTCCACCTTAGGTTTATACGGGTCATTGACAATAGACTGCCATATCTTGCTTTCTTAATACCTGATAAAGCCTTCCATTCGTCTGCTTCATGACCTGAAGTTTTCAGGGGTGATGATGGGTTCTTTGGTCATCGTCCGCATCTCTACTTCAGACTTGTTGAGGGCCATTTTGAGTGTGGTGTAAGGAGGAGTGAAAACAGGTTGATTAGAATGGTAAGATCTCACAATCAAGAGCCTAAGAAGCTTTGATATCAATTGCAGGATTGGTTTTTGTCACTTAACACTTGGTTTTCTATCAAACTCACTGATACTTACACTCGGATCAGATGAAGCAAAGTCTCTTCTAAGAGTTGATAATAATATAGTAAGTAGCAAAGAACACAAAGAGATAATTTTCAAAGTACTTGCATATATTACTTCTCAAATCAAAGTTTTACAAGACTCTTACAAGCATGTTACATGAGTACCAATGAGAAACTATATATACTACTACCTACAGCCGGATATACTTTGATACCAGCTAAGAACCTATGACTAAAGCATATACTACAATGCTAAAGTTAAGGTATCTTAGATAAAGTATTATCTAAGATATGTTAGTCATGACATGTCCATGACTTACCTTTTGTCACCAACTAAGGTTGGTAACTATACTAACTAATAAATGTGAATAGTGGAATAAAGTATGGTCAACTACATGGCTTATGAGAAAATGCCATGCAGTATCTCAAAGGTCTGCAGCGAAGTGTGAATAGTGGAACAAGTTCTTCCAAAGCCAATTATACTTTGGAAGAGGCTACTTCTTCCAAGGCTTGAGGACTTCTTCTTTTCTTCATACTTTGGAAGTTCACTTCAGATCTTTTCTTCTCAGACTTGATCTTTGGAAGTGAACACTTTGTCTTCAGAAGTAGAGTTTGTGTTCGGAAGTTGATCTTGCACTTTGTCTTCGGAAGAACTCTATTTCCTTCGGAAGTTCCACAATTGGCTTTGGGAGTCTTTTATTGGATGTACCAAAATATTCTAAGTAATTTGGTTTTGGTTGCACCAGCCTTCTTCTTGATCCAACATGTATCCTCTGGTCTTACCTCCAAACAATTGAACCAACAAAAGATTGTTAAAAGAATATTACATGACATTTTTAGCAATAAGCAAAGATAAAGTAAGTATCATAAGTTTTGTAAAGACGCAAATTTCAAATGTTTAGGTCCAAAATGGGACGTACCTACACGATGGAATTCCACTTATAACATATTTGAAAAGATTATTGAGCAAACAAAATTTTTAATACCCTTTCATAATATTTTGGTGAGTCATGGAAAGTCAAATACTTACCATCCATGGGATTGAGTTATTAGTGAAGAAATAAGCAAAATGTTTCATGTTTTCAAAGCCACAACTACTTGTCTTTCTAGATTTTATTATCCAACGAGTCTATTAGTATTTCACCAAATTTATTTAATGCCTTCAAAATTAAATGAGTTGTCATTTATGGGTAGAACTTATTCGGATATGATACCCCCAATGAAAGAAAAACTTTAAAAGTGTTTTAAAGAAATGTCTCCGGTTATTACCTTTGTTGTTGCCTTAAACCCTTGCTTAAATACATTGGGGGTTGAAAGTTTACTTGATAAAATGTTTGATATTTATTTACCAAAATATGGTGAAACATCAAACATCCATAAGTCAATAAGGCATGTGTCACATTATGAAAGTTCAAATGATTCAAAGTTTATTTTATATAATACTTTAAGTGATAAATGTAATAAACGTCAACGTTGTGACACTCCGATAGTAAACTCGAGAGGTATGGTGGAACGAACTATTCATTATGACTCCACAAGATTTTAAATTTTTTTTTGTTGACTTAGTGGAAAGGTAAGGAAGATCAATTTTCCATCCAATCTACTATGGCCCGAGATTTACTAACTGTCCTGACTGGGGTTGAGTAAGATTAATATTCTTACTGAGAATCGAATATGATAATCAAGTCAATGATTGAGTGGCAGAAACAAACAATCAAAGAACATTCAATGCAATATAATACTCATAAATGCTTTTGTATTTGTATATATCAAAGTTGATTTACAGAGAATTAATTACAACAAAAATTCTCTATCTATCAGCCGTCACCTCAGTACGAGGTTAACTATTCTATTTATAGGCAGACAAGATGTCTTTACAAAATGACTAAACTACCCCTAAACTATTACATCAGAAACTAGTCTAAGTCTT
>BJCM01087683.1:0-23192 GCA_018326385.1 Flaveria bidentis
AGTCTAAGCTATTTATACTAGAAACTAAGGAACTAACAATTTAAAAAACTAGTCCCTATACTAGTACAAAATATAAAATATACAATAAAAGACTAAATGTTAATCTTTCAAGGGTTCTAACAGTTTGATTGTTCAATTTGCACAGATGTATCTTGAGTTTGTTTCAAATTAGACTCATCAATAATCAGAAATTCTTGCTCTTCTTGAATTGGAGATTGTACACCAAAAGGTGCATTTTGAATAACAGGTTCTGATATGATTACATCAATGTAATCAAATCAATAGAATGATGTTGCTCCAAATGTTTCATCAACTTTCTCATAAACAACATTATCATCAACATTCTCTTCTTCATTTACTTAATAATTTACATCATCTCCAATCTCAACATACTCAACATTTTTATTTACATTCTCAGAAATAGTTTCTTCACAATCAATTGATTGTTAGGTTTCCATAATATTTCCAACAGTCTTAGCACCATTATTATCATTATCATCATCACTGCTAGATGAACTTTCATCATTCTCAGGTTCATCTTCATTATCGTCCTCATCTTCTTCTAGTTCCTCCTTAAACATTTATTTAATGACATCTTCAATCAGATCGTTAGGATCAATTGGTTCATAATCAGTCAAATAAAAACGATCTTGATTAATATCCACTTCATCGCTTGCTACAACCCTCATATTATTCAAACATAGGAATGCTTTGGGCTCCTGTGACCACACCAATTCTTTTATACATAGTCTCATAAATGTGATCAAGATCTAATCCTTTGCCATTAAAACCATAAGCATAAAGGTTTGGATATTCTTCATTAATGATCATCTGAAGAAATCTTGGATACATCAACTATTTATTCCTTATCCCTATCTCCAAGTTGTAAATGAATCATTTCATTATCCATTTGGCCATAATATACCGTTTGTTTATAGCCAAAGCAACTATTAGAGAGGCAATATCAACGGGAAAATAATTCCATCTAGGACTTCTCTTAGACGTACAGTGTGGGAATATATAACACAATAGTTTCCAGTGATTAAACACTCTAACCCTAAAGAATTGCTTCTTAGGAAAGTTACGACCCATCATCATGAATGTCTCTCTACATTCATTAAAAGTGAATTTAGACAAGTCTTGAGCTTCATTCTTACCCAGTCTAAGAGCTATTCTTATTGACTAATCAGACACTTCAATCATTCTATCTTCAGTAATGAAATCTCTCAACACTTTCTTTCCCTCGTCATCTCTCTCAATCTCAGTTCTCCAAATCTTCTTAGTCAGACATTTTTATATAACAGGACATGCATAGATGGCATATACATATCTAGTTATCAGCAAAAAAACTAATCATCTCTTCATAACCAACAACATCTCTAGCATATTTATTCAGAAAGGCTGCTACATTATGCTTCGGTTCAAACTTTAAATCAGCCATCTGTCAATCAGAAATGAAACAAAGTGTAATTATAAATGAATTACATTGATGTAAATCTCAGATTCACTTATCAATTTTGAATTAATAATACTTAGAAAATTTTCTAAGTGTTGTATACACTTAATAACTTAAATGTATTAGACATAAAACCAATTAATATTTTGAGATAATATCCAAGTAAGACATAACAAATCATGTGCACTTGTTAATTTTTCAATTTTTCTTAGTTTGTTCAAAAAATATTAAACTTGATCAATTTTTTATACAAAATTTATAAGTGTTCAAATACAAACTGTCATTTTTGTAAGGTTCTATACAAGGCTGATGCATCCAAAACATCCAAACAGTCTGTCTTGCATGCATTCACCAAGTGCTGAAGTAGAATGCTTCGGAAGTTTTACACTCTGCATTAGAAAATATTATAAGTGTGAAATCTTCTGAAGCCAAGACCAATATCTTTCGAAGCCAAATATGAAGTCTTCCAGATCTTCAAAGACAAAGTCTTCCGAAGCCAACTCATGAAGACAAATTTCTTCTGAAGACTTTTGAGTACATGTTTTATCTGATGCACCTTTACCATAAGACTGGACCACCTTTCCGCTGCAAATCTGATTAACTCACCAACTTTCACAAGTTAGTGAAAGGTCCATGCTTTTGGTAACTGTACATTGTGGTCTTGAGTCTGTTTCTTTCTACTTTATGTACTTTTATCCTTTTTGTAATATATTAGGATGTGAGTTATGGCATGTCATAGTCAATAGATAAAAGGCAATCTGTCTTTTAACTCTACATTGATTTTGTTGTTGTCTAGATCATGTATCCAGCTGACCTTCAAAGTATGGTCGGTTGTAGGATGTAGTATAAAGTATCTCAGCACCTTTGTACTTTTCTTGATGCTTTGTTACACTTGTAAGAAACTTGACAGCAATATACAACATTTTTGAAAACCAAACACTTGTGTTATCTTGTTCTTGTTCTTGTTTTGTCTCTTTATTACTTGTGTTGCATTGTATCAAAGATAAACTCGTTACTAGTTCCCTATTTGATCTATTAAGTGTTCTAAATCACTCTCCTAATTGTGTATTGTGTTGTATGTGACCATCCCTCTAATGGTTCTTCAATTGGTATTAGTGCTTTTCAGGCTCTTGATTGTAAGATCTCACCAACTTAAGATCCCCCACACACACAAAAATACTTAAAATCTCAAATGGCAGCTATCACTAAAGCTGATATGGAAACTGGAGCCATGACAAAATCCCCATTGATTACTCCTGAAGACTGAGACACTTGGTGCCAAAGAATGGAAGGTTTCATCAAGTCACAAGACTCCAGGATATGGGACTCTGTTGTCTCAGGACCTTACATACCAAGCACCTCTTCAGGTACTACTTGGGGTGGTATGATTCCCAAGGTTGTGGCTGATTACTCCGATGAAGACAGGAAACGAGTAGAGATTGATCAAAAGTCCATGACAACCCTTCAAACTGCTATTCCAAACTCTATATACATAGGCTTGAAAAAGTGCAAAACAGCTAAGCAGCTATGAGATGCACTGAATCTGATGTATGAGGGGTCTACTAAAGCCAATGAGAAGAAGAAGGTTCTCCTGAAGCAGTAGTTTGAAAACTTCACCTTCAAAAACAAGTGAAACCATGACTCAACAATACTTCAGGTATGTTGATATTATGGACACTCTAGTGTATGTTGGAGTGACTCTTCAAAATAGAGACATTGCAAGGAAGTTTATGTCCTCTCTTCCTAGGCAATGGACACATTATTGTGTTGTTATCAAGAGGACTGAGAATCTTAAGACTCTTACTTTGACTGAGATATATGGTATTCTCAATGGATACCAAATGGAGATGAACTTGCAAAGTTCATCTAGTAAATACAACAATCAAATGAGTTCAGCCCTGCATGTGACTGAAAGGGATAGCATAGAACCTCAACATCAACTTATATGCTACCCTAATAATTCATAAAAGGGTCCTTTCATCAGCTTCCTGAAGACACCAAGAGAGAGCTATACTCAAGGAAGCCCATTCCAAGAGACAAGTTCTTCACATGCATTTATGTCTTCTGATGAAAGCACAAGCAACTTTCTATTCAACCTTGAAGACCTGGACTACATCCATAGCGATGATTTGGAGTACATGGCATAGTCCAGCAGATGGCTCTTCTCACTCAGAAAGCCAAGAAGTTCTACAAGAGGAGAGGAAGGAAGTTTCTAAGCAATGCAGCCAGTGGAAAGTTTTGGTTGGATAAAAGCAAAGTCAAGTGTTACAACTATAACCAGATCGGATACTTTGTAAGGGAGTTCAAGGCACCGAGGACAACTGGTGGCCAAGCACAAACCAGACCTAACTACACTGAGAAAGTGAACGAGAATGAGAAGCCAAAGCAGCAAGCTGTAGTTACTGTTGAAGAAGGATGCTTTGACTGGAGCTTTCAGGTAGAAGATGCATCTCCAAACCATGCATTGATGGCTGATCGTGATGAAGCAAAGGTATTGGAACATCTCTACACACCTGAATGTATTGCCAAAGTTAATAGAGACACGTCCTATAACTTAGAAATGAGATCTGATCTTGAATATTTTAAAATCTAACTTTAAAAGAGCTGAAAATTATTATAAGTTAAAGATAGAGGACTTAGTGAAAACTATTTCAACTCTTAAACATGAACATACAAATTATAAGACTCAAATCAAAGATCTCATCACTAAGTTGACTGAATGTCAGGCTGAGCTTGTGATGAGCAAAGCCAGGACAGAAAAATATGTTCTTGAAGAAGAGACCTTCAAACACATTATATCCTCATCCTTGCATGCAAAAGTTTGTTATCAGAATAAGCAGGGACTGGGATCTAGTGAGATAATTCCTCCATACACAATCATATCTGTAAGATCTCCTAGATGTGGAACTTGGGAAGATGAGCTTCTCTCATAGACCCTTTGAATGAAGAGGAAAATGAAGAGATAGTGAAGAATGCCTCTGAGAAGAGTGAAGAAGAGGATTCTAAGAAGGGTTATTATCCTTCTAAGGAGAGTAAGAAGATTGGGATGACTAAGTCTATGAGAAAGAACTTGATCAGGAAGAGCAAAAGAAAAGCAAAGAAGGCTCAAAAGATCAAGTCCACCTTCAATTCTAAGCATAAACAAGTTTTTATTCTATAGGTTTTGAAGTGGTAAAGTCTAAAGATACTAACTTTAATTCTAGTACCAATTGTTCTAGTGTAGTATTAACTCATCCCAGCATTAAGAAGAAGGTTGATCAGTTGTGTACCACTACTGCACAACTTGAACCATCCAACTCCAAAGGTAGTTCTCATCCTAAAAGGACTTCCACTTCATCTGCAAAGATAAAGGTTGAGAAGGAAAGTGATCAAGTTCAGCCTTATTCAAAAGAAAAGGCTCTTAGGAAAAAGAAAGTGGAATGTGTCATATGTGAGAGTACCTCTTATCTTGCTAAGGTTTGTCCTTACAGTCCAAAAGTTACTCTCATATGATCAAGAAAGAGACTTCTAAGAGTTCTAAGAAGAAACAAGCTTCGAAAGGAAAACCTATTTCCTTTGGAAGCTCCAAAAAGAAGATGAAGACAATTGGAAAATTACCTTCGGAAGAAAATTTGGTCTCGGAAGACTGGAATACTTCCGAAGTACTAAAGCTTGTTGCAGTGCTAGCAAGAACTTCCGAAGCTCTAGTCATCAAAACTTCTAAAGTTAGTAAAACTTCTGAAGTATTGAAGGTCAAGTCTAAGATTCCAAAGGTGGTGTGGAAGACAAAGAAAGACCAAATGACTGAAAGTTCTCCATAAACAACAAAAAAGGATCCTCCAAAAATGACTATATGATCTAATCCTGTTTAATTACCTTTAACTTCTTTTAACAAGCCCAAAACCAATAAGGCTTGGGTTTCCAAATGTAACTAACCATCTCTCTTGTGTAGGAATAACTAAAGACAAACAAGAATGTATGGATCATTGATAGTGGTTGTTCCTGGCACATGACAGTCAATAAGTCACTACTCCAAAAATTTGAAAAGATTGATGGAGGGTCAGTTGCTTTTGGAGGAGATGTAGGTGGTTACATTACTGGAAAGGGCAAGGTCACAAATGGTAAGCTAAGCATTAAGAAGGTAAACTTTGTCAACGAGCTTGGATACAATCATCTGAGTGTATCTCAATTTGTGATCAGAGTCATAACATGCATTTTACTGAGTATGAGTGCATTGTTCTCAAGCCAAGGGTGGTCATTCGTCATGAGCATATCCAGCTCAGAGCCCCCAGGAAAGGGAACATGTACAAGATGGACTTCCAAGAAATATCTCTTTTAGGAGAAGTTTCATGTTTTCCGGTCTAAAGAAAATAGTGATGAGTCTTTTCTCTAGCATAAAAGATATGCCATGTAAACTCTAAGAACATGAATAAACTAATTAAGCATGAAGTGGTAACTGGAATGCCTTAGAAAGAGTTTACAAGTGATGACCATTGTGTTGTATGCCCGAAAGGGAAGCAACACCAGGTATCTCACAAGCCAAAGGAAAGAAACTCCATCACCACTCCCCTACACTTGTTACATATGGATCTCTTTGGCCCTACCAGAGTAATGAGTCTAGGAAGGACCTCTTATTGTTTAGTGATCACAAATGACTTTACAAGATTCACTTTCTTTTTTCTTAGAACTAAGGATGAGACTCCTGAGATTCTGAAGAATTTCATCTTAAAGATTGAGAATCAATGTAATCACAAGGTCAAAACCATAAGATGTGATCAAGGAACTGAATTCAAGAACCAAATCCTTGATACATTTTGTGATGAAAAGGGTATTACAAGAAAATATAGTGCTACAAGGACTCCTCAATACAATAGTGTTGCTGAGAGGAGAAACTGGACACTGATTGAAACTGGAAGAACCATGTTATCTCACTCTAAACTGCCCATCACTTTCTGGGCAAAGGCAATCAAAACTGCCTGCTATGTGCAAAATAGAGTGTTAGTAGTTAAGACACATGGTAAGACTCCTTATGAACTTTGGCAAAAGAGAAAACCTTTCATTGGTTTTCTCAGGTCATTTGGATGTCCTTGCACCATCTTGAATACCAAAGATGAAATTGCCAAGTTTGCTGAGAAATCAGATGATGGACATTTCATTGGATACTCTTCCCAAGCTAAGGCTGATAGAGTATACAATCTTAGAACCAAAATTGTTGAGGAGTCAGCCAATGTGACTTTCATTGAACACACACCCAGTGTAACTGGTTCTTGTCCTGATTGGTTATTTGATCTTGATTTAGTTACCAACTGTTTTATCAAATCATCTGAGAATGTTTCAGGGTCTACAGATATTTTACCAATAGGTGATCCTGATCCAAGATTTTGAGCTGAGAGACCTTCAAGCTATACAAATTTAGCTCAAGTTGTAACTAATCCTGCAAATGAAGTTTCTATCAGCACAAAAATGACAAATTCAGATAATACATCTGAGATGGCTTCAAATTCTAACTCAGAGGCTCAATAACTAGATAAAGAAAGTTCAAATGTAGAAGATAATGGTGATGGTGACAGTGATCAAGAATTTCTAGATGCCGACAATCGTCCCATTGATAACAACATCAATGATGTCATACAGTCATTGGATCAAGTTTCACTTGATAAGTGTACTGATTTGGTGGGAGAAACTTCAATGCCACATCTAAATTTCTCTAATTTACAACTATCTAAGCAACTAAGCAACTTGCTGTGATTCCTCAGCTAAGGATCCACAAGTCTCATCCCACCTCAAGCATCATTGGAGATGTTGATTCAGGGGTAAGAACAAGTGGACAAACCTGTGATGCAAATGTTTGTCTTCACTCTTGTTTCTTATCTCAGATAGAGCCTAAAAAGATTGATGAGGCTCTGAAAGATGGAAGTTGGGTTGAAGCTATACAAGAGGAGCTGCTTCAATTCAAAGGGCAAAAGGTTTGTAACCTATGTCCTCTTCCTCATGAGAAGACTACTATAGGAACCAAATGGGTTTTTAGGAACAATAAGGATGATAGAGGACTTGTCATAAAAAACAAGGCAAGACTAGTTGTACAAGGGTACATACAAGAATAAGGAACTGACTACACGAATGTCTTTGCTCATGTAGCAAGACTAGAAGTTGATAGGATATTTTTAGCTTTTGCTGCATCCAAGAACTTCAAGGTCTACCAACTTGATGTCAAGTGTGCTTTTCTTTATATGGTGATTATTGAAGAGGTGTATGTCAAACAACCACCTAGTTTTGCGGATCCTGATTATCCTAATTATGTATGCAAGCTTGATAAAGCTCTTTATGGATTGCACCAAGCACCAAGGAAGTGGAATGAGACTCTATCTCAGTTATCTACAAGCTTTTATACAGAAGAGGTATTATAGATGGAACTCTCTTCATCAAAGGACAAGGAAATGACTTAAATCAAGTTCAGGTATATGTAGATGACATCCTCTTTGGTTCAACTAATCGAAAGCTCTAAAAAGACTTTAAGAAGTTGATAAAGGACAGATTTGAAATGAGTGCCATAGGGGAAGTCAATTTCTTTTTGGGATTTCAAGTGAAGCAAGTTGAAGATGACATCTTCATAAGTCAGTCCATGTATGTTCAGGACATACTTAAGAGGTTTAACATGACTGACTGCAAGGTTTGCTACATGTATTTATGCAAGAATCAAGCCAATCCTAAGATATCTCATCTAACGACTGTCAAGAGAATTTTAAGATTCCTCAAAGGTGCATCAACCCTTGGCCTTTGGTATTGAAGAATTTTGACTGCAAAATCTATATGCCTATACAGATAGTGACTATGGTGGATGCAACATGACTGCAAGCTGAAGTTGAATACATTACTGCTGCAAGCTGGAAGCATGGGGGCTGGGACCAGATTCCTGAAGATCTTTCCTTTATAGTGCATGGGATAGTTCAGGGGGTCAAGTTTAGGTACTCTTAGTTTGTTTATGCAAATTTTCTTTCTAACTTGGACTCCTTAGAGTATTATATGTTTCCTAGATATGTTCAACATATTCTTAATTATGAACTGGGCTCACAGTTGTCACATCCCAGTGGAAGCGTGAGATGCTAATTGGGTGTGACTTGTTTGTCCAGAACTCATTGATTAAATGACTATACATATTAGTAAAACATAACATAACAAACTTCATATCATAATTATAATTACAAAGATAGAATTACATCACATCATAGATAGTCAAAATTTGACATGATATAATCCTATTACAACATAAAGATCTAACAGCTATATCTTCAGAGACGATGGAAATGAGCATCCACCGATACACTGAGGTCATAGAGATTAACTGTCAAATTCACACAAACTTTCCCTATTAATTCTCTCCAGTCATTATACACATCAAATAAGAACATTATGCTGTTAGACATGATAATATCCTGAAAAAGCATACTCAAAATGGTCAACATAATGTTGGTGAGATCATAGGTTTAACTTTAAACAAAATATTTTGATGCATCATATACAACCAAACCTTACATAATCTCAGATGATTCATAACTGTCATATCATAATTAATAAAATCAGATAATATAGCATTACAACACTCATCCTGTTGGTGAAGGAAATATTTTCCTAAGTAGCGCTACCTATATTATCCAACGGTTCCACATTAGAATTAATGGTTGTAATATAAATGACAGTACATCTCAAAATCTTCATAATTTTATCAAACAAAAAACAATATACTTTTTCCCTCAAAAATTTATAAGAATAAAATGGGGTTATGAGTCTCACATTTTACTCCAAGAGGTAACCTATAAACAACATATTCATAATTTTAGAAAATATATATTTTCTTCAAACTTTTCAGTACCTCAAACATATATCATGAAATTTTTACAACAAGTGGATCCATAAATTAGTCATAATATATCAAAATTTCATATTCCAATAATTTACAATTTATTTTCTATAATTCTTATACTATTTAACAAATCATTAGAAATACCTTCGCGTCTCTGAAAATTATCAAAATTTTTCAGAATATATGTCATAAAATTTCTAGGTTTTCAATTTTTTCTTCGGTCCTAAATCATGGCAGAGTCAATTTTCATGATTTTTATCATTTTACCAATATTTAGTAAAACTAACAGATTATATCCAAAAATTCTAATTCTTATACAAACTCTTCCATTCTATTTTTTATACATTCTGTAAATTTTTCATAATTTATCTTATAGTTTAAATATTTTTCCTAATTTTAAAAAAGTAGAAAATTCTAAAATTCATAATTTACTCATAATTTCGAATTAGGCCACAAAACTTTTTTTGCAATCCTTATAAATCAACATATAATTTTTCCAAATATTTTCCAGGTTTAGTTCTTCCGGCATAAAATTTTCTTTCAAATGCTTAGATAATTTATATAAATTATGACATCAAAATTTGCAGATTAATATCTCCTAATATTTCAAATATATTCATAATATTTGTTCCCACAATCATAGTCAAATACATATCAAACCGAATTTAATAAGTTGGCACATAATTTTTCAACCCCTTTTATTGATAATTTCTTTAATATAACTTTTGATTGTCAATATTCATCCATTTTCTTTAGTTAATAAAAACTTCTTAATATTGTTTCAATAACATTAACATAATTGTAAGATTATGTGAAGAACTTGTGGGATTATTCAAAAAGGTTGATTATATGTGTTGTTTTAGACACATATATACATTTGATAAACTTGATTAGTTATGGTTTAAGGATTAAAACCTTGATTTTGATAACAAGAGAGGGTGATGATAACTAATGGCAGATTCTTTCTCTGGTGAATCGAGTTGAGTGAGTGTCTTCAAGTCTTCAAGTCTCCAAGCCTTGTTCTTCTTGTAACAATTTGTTGGAAGATAATGATGTTTGGTTGTGGTGACACTAAGGTGACAACCAAGAGCTTAAAGAGAAAGAATGAAGGTGACAGTGGGTGAAGATGAGGATGGTCTATGGTGGAAGAGGTGGTGACCGAGAGCTTAGAGGGAGTAGAGATGTGTGTAGTTGGTGTGGTTGTGTTGAAGTGACCGATGGATGGTTTTATGGGAGTCTCGGCTAATGCCATAAATGGCACTAATCATGAAGCTCCTCTTAGCTTGGATGAATAAGCTAATCATAGGTTCAATAGGTGTTATACAAGGAGATAAGCTTGGTGTCTAAGTGTTGCTAGGTGTCGAGTAAGGGAGCTATTGAGTCATCATGTAATCATTACAAGTTTAACTAATACTTAGGATGTTAATCGGATGTCTTAAGGCTCTAATGAACCGAGTCTTGAGCTGTAATGGTGCTTAGTTTTGAGGTTTAAGTGTATAAGATTTGCTTAGTTTTGTTTGGATGTCAAGTTTCTTTGATTTTGTATTGTATTGTGGTGCTTGGTTGGGTTGTATTTTTGGTTAGTTTGGTGTATGTTTGGTGTTAAAATGTTGAATTTATTGATCTAATAATGTTTGGTATTTAAAACTTAGGTATATGGATACATGCATACGTAAAATTTGTGCATGCATGCAACCATGCATACGTGCAACATATATATATATACATAAACACATATAATATATATAGGGTTAGTCAAATAATTATTAACATGTGGAAGAATTTTATTTATATATTAGTTTGACTAACCTTATTTTTAAGGGTCGTCACATAGTTAAGGGAAACAGATAATATTCTTAAATTGGGATAGATGAAGCCCGACATTTTTAAAATTTTGAAGAAGCCAACTATTGGCTTCTCTGGAGTAGAAACAGCCCTTGTCTTGAAAATGTTAGAGCTCATTGCTCAATGTGACAATCTAGCAACACAAGCTAGTGTTGAACCCACACCTTTTACCTCTCAACCACCAAAACAACCACAAGTCATCCTCACCTACCAGAGAAAATCCAAACGAACCCCTGCACAAGCTACTCAGTCTGTGTAGGCTCCCATATTACTACCCACATAGGAGGAAGTAGGACTGGAGCTCCCACTTCCACTGAGGAGCAAACCACTCCCATCTTTTCAAAAATCAGTTCTAAGGTTCCTCAAGCTCAGCCTGATGAGCTCGTTAGCCCAATAGCCTTAAGCCTTCATTTTGAGTCTTAACACTTAAGTGAACAACCTTCAGGAGAAAGCTACCATCCCTAGCCTTTAGATCAACACCAACCAATCCCTATCCTTGACTTCTATGATGATGAAGACTTGGGTTTCGGTGAGTAGCATGAGTCTTTCTACTCTTCCCTTACTCAAAGAAAGATGAGTGCTCCTGACTCTCCCATGTCTAGCCCACATAATCCACCTACCACTGAGGTGGATCTTCCTGGCCCTATTCAGGAGTTCCATATGGAATTGGCTTTCACTTTTGCAAGTAATTACATCTTTAAGACCTCATCCATGGCAACTCAATCCACTAACACTCCATTTGAAGTTGTTAGTGAGCAGAGGAAAACCAGCAACCAAGAACATGATGCTGGTGATGAGACTGAGGACCTTGGTCCAATTATCTCGTCCCCCAATGAATATTCTAATGAAGAAGAGGGTAATCTGAGACTAAAGGTGTAAAAATTATGAAAAACATGCAACTATTTATTCTCTAAGGTTAGTCACTTGAAATCTCATATGACTATCTTACAAAATAGGGTCAATGATCAGCAACTTGAGATATCTTATCTCAAAGAGCAACTAGCTAAGAGACATTTAAGTAGGGCTCATCCAAGAACATAAGAACCTATGGATGTGATTGACCTAACTCCTAGCTTACCTATGAAAGAGGGTGATGCTACCAAAGAGGGGGAGAAAGTCATTACAATCGCATAACCTGGGAGTTCTTCAAAGAGTATGGACACTGAAGACTCACCATCCTCACTTGCAATTGTCCATGCTCAGTAACTTCCTCAAGTTCAAATTGATGTGGACTCTATAGATTCTCTCATTTAGAGTCTCTTTGAGCAATAAATTCCAAGGGCTATGTCATCTCCACCTCAAGGAACTTCCAACTACATAATTGGGTGGAGGTATGATGTTGACAGAAGAGCCCTAATTCTTCAAGAGTTCAACGGCAGCAAAAGGTCTTCAATTTTCAGACCTTGAACTACTATGAAGGTCTTGACCTTATCAACATGTTAGTTGTCAACCCAAGCCAATCTAGACAAGTTAACAAGTTGGCTTAAAGGATTCAAGACAGGATTACTAAAGAGTTCAGCCTTAGAAGGAGAAAAGGCAACCAGGTAATGTTATTGGTCAACTGGATGTTGAGGCAGACCCTAAGATTGGATTCAAAGAGAAAACCTTGATTGAAGGCCTAGTGATAGAACTTGAGAGCCCTATCACACCTACAACTACTTCAAAAATCCATTCCATAGATGAGACACCTGCTGGTGAAGATGCATCTCAACCTCTCTCTAGCCAGAGCATGGATACTACTTCAAGAAATGAAGGCCAAAGAAGGGAAAAGAAAAATGAATCCTGAGGAGGAAGAGAGAGAAAGAGAGTAAAAGGAAGCTAAGGGGAGAAAGTTCTATTGTAGGGTTTGTTGGCTTCATGGAAGTTGTAATCAGGGCTGCTCCTATACCATACACTCAAAATGATGAGTTGAGGGTAGTCAGAATTGCTTACTTACAGACAAGGAACTATATGATTGACAAAATTATCTCCCTCCCCATAGAAGAACTAGATGAACTAGCTGACATGGAATTGTCAAGAGAGAATAAGAAAAAGAAGATACACGATTGCTTCTTCAGATTAAGGAAGAAAAGATACTAAAAAGGCTCTACAAACATGTTCCTACTTTCTCACAAGTTCAAGAAAGTCCTGTATAGGCACAAGAACCTCAGGTAGAAAAAGAAACAGATAGGTTCAAAATGATTAACCACCTGCGTGCCACAGGTCTCTATCAGGCAGATGTACTTCTACCCTTGTCCTTTGATTACATTGTGTTTGAGTATCTCAAGCAACTTGAACTTGAAGTACTCAAAGAAAGAAAGGCAACAAAGAGAAAGTTGAGGGAAGAGGCTGCAAAGTCAAGAGCCATCATCCAAAGAAGTATGAAGAAGTCTACTGATAGACAAAGGATGATGAGCTTCTTAAAGCTGTATGGATTATTTGGAAGGAGACTTTGTCCTATGTCTTTATCTATAATGGATGAGCATATAAGAGTGATCAACCATAAGATTAACAGAAGAGAGCTTGCTAACTTACACTCCCCACAAGTCAAGCCCCTCCTGAAGTTGAGGTCAAGGTTGAACAATTTAAGACAAAACAACCTAAACCTCAAGCTTAATATTAGCATTCTTCAGCTTCTGATCCACAACAGTAGGGTAAACCTTCCTCTTCTTATGAACCTATGAGGGAGGTAGACTCAACTAAGAATGACAAAGAACATCAACAACGTACTACGAACCAGTCTCCTCAGTTAAAAGGCTTAAAGAGGAGGAAAATGATGGCTTCTAGACCAAAATCCAAGAAAAAGAAGAAGTCAGGGGCATCCGGTTCCAAACCTCAGGATGAGTCAGAACATCTTGAGGAAATGCAACAAGAGGAAGTCCCATCAATTCATATCTAGGCAATCCCTCTAGCATTAGGAAGACGCATATTATCCTGGACTTAATCTACTAATCCAGAAAGATGGCATGTGACCAGAGATCAAGGTGTTGAAGATGTCTACACATGGAAAGACATGTTCAACTTAACTTTGCATGATCTCTTTGAGATGAGAAGACACTTTAAGAGTTTGAATGATCCTGGCCATCTTATGAAGAAAGACATGGTCATTATCATAATGAGGACTGTCACTATCTGAAATTCTTAAATGTTTTGGTAGCATCAGCCTAGGGGGAGTTTGTAAGGTTCTGTAAAAGGCTAATGCATCCAAAACATTTAAACAGTTTGTCCTACATGCATGCACTAAGTGTTGAAGTAGCATGCTTCGAAAGTTTCACACTCTGCATTAGAAAATATTGTAAGTGTGAAATCTTTCGAATCCAAATATGAAGTCTTCCAAAGCTTCAAAGACAAAGTCTTCCAAAGCCAACTCATGAAGATAAATTTCTTCCGAAGACTTTTGAGTACATGTTTTATCTATTGTACCTTTACTATAAATCTGGACCACCTTTCCACTGCAACTCTAATTGACTCACCAACTTTCACAAGTTGGTGAAAGGTCAATGCTTTTGTTAACTATACATTGAGGTCTTGAGTTTGTTTCTTTCTAATTTATGTACTTTTATCCTTTTTGTAATATATTAGGATGTGAGCTATGGCATGTCATAGTCACTAGTTAAAAGGCAATCTAGATTGCCTTTTGACTCTACATTGATTTTATTGTTGTCTAGATCATGTATCTAGCTGGCCTTTAAAGTATGATTGATTGTAGGATGTAGTATAAAGTATCTCAAGTCCCTTGTACTTTTCTTTATGATTTGTTACACTTGTAAGGAACTTGTGTGCAATATACAACATTTTTGAAAACCAAACACTTGTGTTATCTTGTTCTTGTTCTATCTCTTTATTACTTGTGTGTCATTGTATCAAAGATAAACTGGTTACTAGTTCTTTATTTGATTTGTTAAGTATTCTAAATCACTCTCCTAATTGTGTGTTGTATTGTATTTGACCATCCCTCAAACGGTCCTGCAATTTTCAAAACCAAGTTTTTGAAATTTAGAATCAGTAAGTCATTTTTATCTTTTAAAATTATGAAAATTAAGGTGATTATGATGATTAACAGTTTGAATTTGATTAGAATTTGAAATTTCGTCGATTCATTTCTTTCATTTTATTATTATTTTTAACCTATGAACATCAATATCATCAAGAATATTTTGTGATATTGTGTTTTGATGTTACTATACTAGTTGAAATCAAGTATTAACAACAAATTCATGGTAAATTTTGAACATTTTAACACGTTAAAGACACAAATTTCAAAAAAAATAACCCTTAGGTTTCGAATGTTCGATTATGATTCAAATGCCTAATCACTGTTTGATTAACGATTTGAGATTTGATAGTTTACACTCAACATGATATTCAGAATCAAAGGTATTGCCTATCTATCACAATGATTTAAATTTAAGGTAAACAATCTATTCAATGCAAATGAAGAGTGTCGGGTGTGAATAAGAACGAACAGAGAGAGTGAGTGAGAATGAACAAGTGAGAATGAGATTTCTATTAAGTGTTGAATTTATATAAGTATAAAAACACTTAGGCGTATGACCACTGCGAAGCAATATGACCTCTTTTAAGATGCATGAGACTTAGGCGCATGAGTTCACTTAGTCAAATTTCATCTCAGTCCCCATGAGAACTTTTTAGGCGCATGAACCTTTGAAGCGTCTACACTTTGAATAATTTAAACATTGGAAAGTCTGAACTGTTCAAGCGTATGAGCTTAACTTGAAACGGCCAATACTTAACCAATTTTTCAGACATATGATAATTGTATAGGTGCATGAGTTTGAACCAAAAGCCCAATACTTGAACAAATTTCTGAAAATTTGTTTTACTCTTAAAATAGACTTTTGACCACTGTTCAAGCGTATGAGAACCTTTCCATACGTCTAACACTTGGAATTTTCTCACAAAATTCATTCAAACCCTAGTTATTCAAATTAACACTATTTGTCATGAAAGTTTCAACTCGGTCAAAATTTGACTTTCATGACCAATCAAGCACATTTTGACTATTTAACATTAAAAATCAGTTTTTGACATAATTTTTTTTAATTTTTTTATTTTCAAAATTCAAATAATTGCAAGAAGATTTTCCACTTTTCAACTTAGTCCGAAATCTTTCAAGGTTCACTTTTTGTATCATATCAAACACACACATACTTGAATATTTTAGCCTCATCCTTTCGATTCAAACTTTTATTTTGATTATTTCTTTTCTAATCTTTACTCCCCCTAAACTTTTAAGTTCACAAACTTAGAAGTTTATTTTATATTGAAAAATAGAGAAATCATTCATTATCAACATGCCTACACACAAAAATTATGCAAAAATCATTATAAAGAAGAAAAAACCCTCTTCTATACATATGGAATCACATGCCTGCAGTGAGATCTTATTAGTTAAAAATCAACACATTAAAACAAAAAATTGTGGATAGTCATAGACGGTGATTAACTCCTGATCAAGTGTGTTCCAGGTCAGCGTTCCCGCAACAGAGGAGACACAAGATATAATGATAGACAATGAGTGCTTTGGCCAAAGTATCATCACACTTATTGTTTCAATTGTTGGATTGATTAATGTTCGATTAAATATGACATTATGTAACCCACACTTAGACTTAGAGAGCTCGATTCTCGTCAAGGTATGCAACCAAGCACTTTTACTCATCTTAAAAACTGTCATATATGTATAACCAAATCTCGTGTTTAGGTAAATGAGAAAATCATCATGGTTAAACCATATGATAATCTCTAAGAAAACCACCATGGACAAACATTAGGTAATCTCTGAATTTGTTTCATAAAGAAATAGATAGAGATGATTCATAAAGAATCAAAGAATTTTGGACTTTTTAAATTGATTGTGCACATTGGCATCTTTTGCATCAAGTGAGAATATCCAGGTCTGTCATGACTTACAACAGAGAATACCTCGTCACTTAAGGTCTATGATGACTCATAACAAAGAAGTGAATAGATGCTATAAACAGATCTCATGGTTGTTCATATCACAACCAGGTATGAGGTTGTGACTTGAGAAGCAATCAATTAGATAAGTCGACACCACTTATTAGTACTAAGATGGACACACATAAATGCATAATTGATTTAGTTTAATCACAAGAATTTACTTTTTCAGTATAATTGTATGAGTTTACATGCACATCATATCTGATCATGCCAGACTTTATGAACGAGTGAAGTACACAACTTAATAAAACTAGTGTGCTATCATTTCTCACATATTGTAAAGGTATATTTAATCCTAAAATAAGTAATGAACAACTAAAATAACTTTTTGTATTTTCATTTTTTCTCTTTTGATTTTGTAATTTTCTAGTTTTGTATTTGCCTTTTCTTTTCAACACACACAATATACACAATCAGGCAGTCAACTTTGATAGTTTCTCTTTTAATATTCTTATTAAAAGGAGTGTTCTTTTCATTTTGATGTTTCAAAATCAGTTTTCAAACATGGTTAATAAGACCAATGGAGTCAACAAAATACTCAAACCTTCCTGGTAAAAAGACTTTTGTAAAAAGGTCATCCAACAGTTTTTTCAGTTGATATTTGAATTAAAATGATTAAACCTTTTTCAGAGTTATCTATGAGAAAATGATATCGAATTTCGATATGCTTGTTTTTGAATTTAGCTGTTATACACATAACAGCGGTGTTATAAATTTAAATAGGGGTTTTAAGAAAATTGAACCCGTAATCCAGTAGTTGGTTTTGTAACCAAACGATTTGAGAACATCCTACTAATGCAACTATGTACTCAGCTTCTGCAGTTGAAACATAGATATTTGTTTGTTTCTTACATTGCCATGAGACTATTCTGGGACCCAAAAACCAACAACCATCCGTCGTATATTTACGATCTTGGCAACTTCCCCTATAATCACTATTAGTATATCCATATAACTCGAAGTTTCCTTCATAAGAATACCATAACCCTAGAGCCACTTTTCCTCTGAGATATCTAAATATGTGTTTGATAGTGATATGATGAGATTCCTTCAGGTCTGATTGATACATTCCATAGACACAAACAACATATACTATATCAGGTCTAGATACATTAAGATACATCAAAGATCCAATCATAGATTTGTATAAAGTTTGTTCAATTGATTTTCCTTTTGGATTAGGATCAATCTTGGTATTAGCGTTAGTTGCAATTCTGATGGATTGACAATCGTGCAGTATAAACTTTTTCAAGAGCTATTCAATGAATTTATCCTGATTAATAAAAATTCCATATGTAGACTGTTTGACTTGTAGACGAAGAAAAAAATTTATTTCTCCCATAGAACTCATTTGGAAACGAGACTTCATGATCTCTTCAAATTCTGATTACAACTTCTGACTTGTAGAACCAAATATGATATCATCCACATACACTTGAACACATAAGAGATGATCAACATCCTTCTTTATGAATAAATTTGGATCAATTTTCCCTCTTGTGTATCCATGTTGGACCAAATGTTGTTTTTAATGTATCATACCAAATTCTAGGAGGTTGATGTAGACCATACAAAACTTTACTCATCTTGTACACATGTTTAGGATTTCAGCATCTTCAAAACCTTGTGGTTGTTTGACATATACATCATCCGTGATTGGTCCATACAAAAAGGCACCTTTGACGTTCATTTGGTACACCTTGACTTTCATATAAGAAGCATAAGCTAGGAAGACACGAATTGCTTCAAGTCTTGCAACTGGAGCAAATACTTCATCATCAGTTCCTTCCTCTTGGGTGTAACCTTGTGCAACTAGTCTCGCATTGTTACGAACAACAATTCCCCGATCATCTGATTTGATACTAAACAACCATTTTGTGTTGATGGCATTTTCTCCTTCAGGAAAATCCACAAGCTTCTACACTTTTTGTTTACAAAACTGTAATAACTTTTCTTGCATAGCATCAATCCATCTAATGTCCTATAACGCTTCACTGATGTTTTTTGGAACAATTTGAGATAAAAAAAAACATGAGTATAAGCAAATATTTTCTTGTTTTGAATGAACTATTGTTGTTCTCTTATTAAAAGGACCAATTATATGTGATAGAGGATTTCTCTTTTGAATATAAGATGTTGTAATCTCATCTTTCTAAACATTCACATGTAGATTAGTCTACTTCAAGTTAGAAAGCTGATGGAATAAGTTTGAATAATGTGGTGTGTAATTCGAAACTTGGGTCGATGAGTTGATAAAACGATTAAGCTTATCATTAACATATACATCTCTAGATACTGATGAAGTTCTAGACTCAGGTTGTATAATTTTAGGTCCATCATTAGGATTATGTTGTGAAATACTCAAATTTTGAGAAACTGGTTGTTCTTGAGCATGTTGATCATGAGATTCAGAACAAAATACATAATCTTTAACAAAATGAGAAGAATGGATAATCTGGGCTTGATCATTCATATCATCAGATCTGAATCATCATTGAAAGATCCGAGATCTCCTACGTGTATCCTATTGACACAAGAAGATTCAAACAAGTTACAAATAAATGAGTTTAACAAAAAATCTAAATCAAATAACCAAGCTAGACCATTTGCAACCCATGGAAATGAGTTTTCAAGGAATTTAACATTGAAAGTTTTAGCGACAACATTCATCATAGTGTTATAAACTCTAAATGCTTTTGAAATTGACGAATATCCAAGGAAAAATCCATCATAAGATTTTGCCTCAAATTTTCCAAGCTGATCATTTGAGTTCAAAATCAAAACCAAACAACCAAAAAATTTCAGAAAATCTATATTAGGTTTCTTGCCAAATCATCAACTCGTAAGAAGTTTTCTGTTTATCTTTCACAAATAATGTATGATTCTGTACAAAACATGTGGTATATATGGCTTCATCCCAGAAAGTGATTGGAATTTTTGCATCTGCTAAAATGGCATGAGCAGACTCAATCAAAGTTTTTTTCTTCCTTTTTACAACTCCATTTTGTTATGGAGTTCTAAGAGCACTAAAATGACGAGCAATGCCTTTTCTTACATAGAACATGTCAATATTATTATTTTTAAATTCAGTTCCATTATCATTTCTAATGATTTTTACTTTTTGTTTTAGTTGATGTCTACTTTAATGATAAACTCTTTTAACAATTCAGCCATCTCATATTTAGCACGCAAAAAGAAAACCCAAGAAAATCTTGTAAAGTCATCAATGATAACTAAACAATAAGATTTCTAAAAACCCAAAAAGAATCTTGTAAAGTCATCAATGATAACTAAACAATAAGATTTCTTTCCAATACTCTGCACATTTGAATAAATCCATATGCAACATCTGAAGAGGCTTGGAATTTGAGTTTATCAACTTGGTCTTTAAGATGCTCTATGTTGCTTCCCTTTCAAACATGCTTTACAAAGATCTGATGTAGCAAACTTCTTTGTAGGAATGCCTAATCCACGGTTTCCTACAACAAGCTTGTTGATATTTTTAAAATTGGAATGCCCGAGACGTCTATACCATAGCTGACTTTCATCATTTGATGCATGAGCAATCAGGCACATTGTTTCTATTAAAGAATCTACATGAGACATATCTAGCATGTATACATCTCGAACACAAACAGCTTTAACAACTACCCATACCTTGCTAATCTGAAAACAAAATATTATTTATCATAAATTTGGGAAAAGCTCAAAAGATTAAAGTTCAATTGAGCACAATAGTTGACTTTATCAAAGCTGATAATCCCATTTGATATTGTTCCTTCTCTGGTAATCTTTCCACCTGTATCACCTCCAAATGCAACATGAGTGCCGTCTTTTATCTTAAAGTATTGAAGTAATGCATGATTGTTTGTCATATACTGGATACACCCACTATCAACATACCATGTGTTTATTAGTCTTATTGGGCGTACCTGCATTTCAAAGAAATTTAAGGTGAGTTATCAACCCAAGCCGAGATGATCTTGGGCTTGCCATACTTATCAACAATGGTTAATTGTTTGAAATGAAGTTATTCATATCAGGTTTCTTTTGATATTTTAGATTATCAATTCCTCTTTTGATAATTTTTTTATCATCTTTATTTTTTTAGTTCTCAAAGCATTGAAACATTTTTCAAGATCATCATCAAGAAAATTTGAACCATCAACTGAAACATTCCTAGAAAACATTTGCTTGTTAAATGTTCCATTGTTCATTCTCATAGGTCGTAGAATGAAATTTCCTTGTTTATACTACTTTGTTCTCAAGCCAAAGGAAGGTTTTTGTGATAAACCTTGAAAACCATTATTCTGATTTCTTTGAAATCTTGGATTAACATATCAAAAGTTATGATTCCTTTAATGACACAAGGCATAATAATTTTTGTAAATAACAATCCTCGGTATTATGATTCCTTGGCAAATTCTTTCTGAAGTAACAATCCTCGGTATTATGATTCCTTTAATGACACAAGGCATAATAATTTTTGTAAATAACAATCAAAAGTTAAATGGTTGTTCATATCACAAATGTGATAGTACTTCTTGAAGTAACATTCACATGTGTTATTATTATACATATCACATATGTCATAGTACCTTTGTGGGGGTTTAAATAAATGTTGATTAACCATAGATCTGGAAGCCATATTTGATCCTTGTTTAGATTTAGGACTAGGCAGGTTAATCTGTTGTTTTTAATTTGTAAGTTTGTTCTTTTGATTTTTAGGTTTCGTCTTTTGTATATTTTCACAATCCCTTGACTCCTTAGACACAATTTTTTTAATGATAGTGGAAGACTTAGGACCTAAACCTGTTTTCAAGTTAGAGTTAGATTCGATCTTTGGATTTGATGTTATTTCATGGATTGTGTACATGTCAAAAGTACTTGCCAGGTTTAAATTGATTTGATTGAATGGTTCTTTGATTTTGAGAATTTTTAGCCTTAGCATTTGTTTTTCTTCTTCTTTGATTTCTTGTTCTTGATGATATTTTGTTGCTTTGGGATTGAATTGAATCTTGAGAAGATTCTTTTTTAGTTTCTTTAACTTTATGTTCTTCTTGGTTTAATTCATAAGTACATGAATCATCAACAAATGACGTTTTTGATTTTAATTCCTCTTCTTTTATTCCCCCATTCTTCTTGTGATTGATTTCAATGACTTCTTCAGCACATTGCTCAAGTTCACATTTTTTAACAACACATTCCTTTGATCCTTTAGAAACAAATAACTTCTTGTTCGTTGGTCAAGATTCATTAGATTTAACTTTTATCAGATGACTATTTTATATATTTTTTGAGTCTCGTTCCTTAAATATCTCAACAATTATTTTTTCAAATTCACTTTCTTTAGTAGATTACACGTTCTTTTTCTTTTCATGAAAGGCTTTGAGCTTTGTTTTGTTTTTAGGTGAGTGATCATGTGTGTTAAGGTTCTATAGTAAGGTGTTTGAGATAGATTCAGCATAAGCTCATGTGTGAAACCTAGTCCTGTTTTATCTTTAACCTTTCACCTACTTAGCAGTTGTTCAATTATAGTTTTTAATCTTTTAACTTTGGCAAGATCAACCTAAGTTGCAGCAAGTGCTAATTTCTCTTGTTCTAGAGTTTTAGTCATCTCTTCAAGTTGTTTTGTTACTAATTCAAGTTCTTTATGAGTTTTATTCCATGAAGTTTGAAGGGATATGATCTTTCATCAGAGATTTTATGATCAATTTTGAGTTTATTGTGCATTAATGCTTCTTGTTTGAGTTTATCACATATTTTGAATAAGTATGTTCTGTAATGTTCAACTTGTTCAAAACATGCTTTTGTGCACATTTTCTCTATAACTTCCAATGGAATATCTGGATAAGAAGGTGAAGTTTCAGTATCAGATAATGAGTGTTCAACCTTAGATTGCTCTGTGTAACACCCGGTTATTTATTTATTTTGTAGTCGACGAAGGAAGAAAAGAAATAAAGTCCAAAGTCGAGGGACCAAACTCGCCAACGAGAGAAAGTTGGGTAAGTGGGGGTATATAAAGGGAGAGGGCAGCCATTACCCTCTCCCCACACCCACATTTTCAGCCAAAGAAAGAGGAGAAGA
>BJCM01087689.1:0-11888 GCA_018326385.1 Flaveria bidentis
TATATATTATATGTATATATATATACATCTATTATATATGTATATATATATATATATCTATTATATATATGTATATATATATATATACATACGAAATATTTTAGTAGAGTTAATGTATGTTTTATGTTTTATGTGCAATGACTGACCAGTTATAAGCATTTTAAAAACGAGGTCGTACACATACCACGTCACATCATATATTTATCAATTATATTTGTCATGTCACATCAAACCCTCAAATTTGAAGGGGCCACTCATGCCATGACAAGCCACAAATTTTTCTTTTTTAATAATAAATAATTAAAATTTAAATATTACAAACTAAATTAAGAACTAGATTAAAATAAAAACAACATAAAAATAACAAAATTCAAAATAAAAAAAATACTTAAACTAATAATCAATAAATCTAACTCCTAACCATGTAATGCGATAGTTTGTCGTTTTCATTCTAGAATGTTTTTCAATATTGGCTAGTAACATCGTCATGCGATTAAAGGAAAATCTTCATTTCCCGGTCTAGAGTTTCGCAAAGCAATGTCTCCCGTTATAAGTCTAGAAAGACCAATATTGATTTGTTTCCCTTCATACGAAGTGCATCTTATTTCATTCTTTGTTCTATTTCTTTCTTTCTCATTTCTTCGTACTCACTTATGGCCTTATTTAACATGGTTTTGCTCGAAGACTCCCCTACTTTACAACATTTATGTCTCGACTCGATCGGTGTCAGGTTTTCATTAAGGGTAGGGAGGGGCCTGTAAGAAGCTCATATGAGCTTACGTATTGGCCCAACTTCAAAGTTTTAATTCTCTTTGTTGTTTGAGTACCAAACTCCACAGTCATAACCTCCACTGACTCGTATTTGGCATGGTTCCTTACAACCTTTCACGCCTTGATGCTTGTAAAACCTTTTTGTATTCATTTAACAATTTAAGGGCGATATCATCGTCATTCCTTCCGCTTATCCAACGATGTTTCTATACATTTAAAAATAAAAAGTTAATTACATCGTAATATAATTATCAAAATAAAAAAGATATATATTAAAGTAAATGTAAAAAATATACAATTTGAATATAGATCCTGTTAAAGCGACTCATTGTCAGATTCATTCTTCCCCGTTTGAAGTTCTGTAGATCAATGGTTGGGTTCATATGGCCAATAGAGATATTAAAGTGTTTAAACATGTTATTCCAAAATGATCCGCTTTTCTGATGATCTCCACTAGTCTTTGAATACATAAATTCAACCCTTTACCAAAGCTTCCTCCTTATTTTCATCTCGAGGCTTGCTAGTTTCCCGGGTCTTCAATTTACCTTTTGTGAATCCAAGGATCGCAATCAGAAATTATCAGTGTTAAAGGAAATCAACTTAATGTTTGTGGAATCAAAATTAACCTTGTTTAATTGTTTGATTAATGAATATCAAATATATTGAATGGTGATTATGACAAACATAATGACATGAGCACAATTAATAAGCAAACGTGATTTGATTCAAATAAACAATAAATATTTCATTAAAACTGATTAATGAACACAGATAAATAAACAATGAATGCTATAAACAATAAATGCTTTGAATGTGTTGATGTTGATGTGATGGCTGCTAGGGTTTATTTTTGATTGATTGTGTGAATCGATGTGATGTTTGTGTTTGCCGTCTGGTTGTTCGTGTGTTCGTATATTCTTCCTCTTCGATTTGAAGCCTAGGACTCATATTTATAGACAATTATGATTCTGTTAAGGGAACACCGGATCTTTTGGGATTTGAAATTGTATTGTCACTTGTAACACTTGTATTATTTAAATACAAGTGTTTGGATTTCCACTGCAAAGTAGTCTTTCCACAGGAGTGTACTTTTCGCAGGGATCTTCACTTGAACTCTTTGTATTGTTGTTCATCCGTGGATCTTTGATATCTTTAGACTTGTCTGCATTGGTGTTCTTCAGTAGGAATTCATCGGATGCAATTCATATCTACGAAAGAACAAATTTGTTCATCAGTAGATGTTTCTTACACTTAGTTAATTTCAGAAATTGACTTGCAATCATACATACATATCAACACATATATATGGGTTAACCTATATACATAATGCATACATTATAATAATGAATTACAAATATTCATTACAAATTTCAATCAAGTTCTAAGCCTATGTATACAAAATGATCTAGATCTATCATTCTTAGATCTAACAATACTCCCCCTTAGGCTTACACACTTGTGATCAGTTCTTTAACATTGAGGGCTCCTTTATTATTGATACCATTTGTTGTTAAAGTATGATATTGCATCCTTTTGATCACCGTACTTGTACTTGATCTCCATTCTGCATATCCTTTGAAGTGTGTCAAAGCTCAATCCCAACACATTTTCTTCAGTAGTAAGTGTTTCCACTACACTTTGTTGTGCATTATTTAGAGCTCATCTTCCTCTAAGATTCTCATTTCTGAAACTTTCTCAAATGTAGATCCTTTCAGCAGTCCAGCTTCATGTCTTCTTCTCTTCTATGCTTTACGTGCAATTTGTGAATCACTTGAATTATATGCACATATAGAAATAGGTAATTCTGTGCTCTTTCATCAGTTAGCTTTGGGAAAAATGTCATGTAGATATGATGTATAGCTTGGGTGAAGCAATTTGATCTCCACTGGGTCAAAAATTCTTATCTTATCAGCTTTCTTCCCTTCAGCATTCCTTAGTAGCACTAGCTCTTTTGTTTTCTAAACATATCCCTATTCTGTTATGAGATATGTATATTGATTTCCTTCAAAGTTTTTTAGACTTGCTGAATTTCTGTTGTTGTATCCAACCCTCTTTAACAATTCATCATCTACAAAAGTAGAGTAGTTGGATGTTATTCTTTTCTTTCTTTGATTTCTCTTTCAGTGCTCAGTATCTTCCCTTTTAGCCTCCTTGAGCACATCATCTATGAATTTTGTCTTCAGCCTACCCACAGACACAAAAAAGTCTCTTCCCCTTGGATTGGTTAGTTAGAGATGATTAAGCTTTGAAAATATTTAATATATCTCATAGGAAGACTCAGTAATGCTTCTACATCATGGAAGTATTGGATTCTTCCCGATGTTCTCTTAATGATTATACAATCCCAGTCTGGATCATATTTGGAAGCCATAATCATGTTTTCTTCCACAGAACTGGGAGTTACGATATGGTCATAGAGCTCTATCAGGGTAGACTTTTTCTCTATAATCTCACAATGGCACTAAACCCTCAACACAATCAAGTCGCACTTCTGGATTCATCCAGAGATGCTAACTTCTCTGAAATCACCTCTTTTCTCAGCCATTCTACCTACTATACTACCTTGACTATAAACCCCACCGTTTATTTTCTACCAAATGGAGGAGTTTTGGGCCAACGGTCGTATTGAAACCATAAATCAAGATAGGGTTATAAGGTCGAGCATTTGTGGCCAGGAGTTGGTCATCTCTAAACAAATTATCAGGGAGCATCTGGAGCTTCATGACGAGGGCGCCCCTATTGAATTTCCCAAGTCAGACCTAGATGATACATACACCCTGATGGGTTATGGTGGAGATGTAAGCATGTCTACGGTCTACAAGTTTAACTTCTCTTACAACTGGAAGTTCCTGTTGCATGTTATTCTCCATTGTTTATCAAACAAGTCAAGGGGAAGGGATCAAATCCCATATGAACTGGGCTGCCTAGTTCATGGATTGGTGAAGAGCCTCCACTTCAATTACTCAAGGTTTGTGCTGACTAACCTCTTGGGAAACCTTCAAAAGGACACATTCTTTATGTATCCTAGGTTCAACTAGCATATAATCAACTATGAGTTGGACCAAAGTCAGCTTGTCTGTATAGCTGCTTTAACTGTCCCTCACATGAGGCCGACCATCTTCAAAGTTTTAAAGAAAGTGTTCACCAATTTCACTGGAAGACATACTGCACTCCATCCAGATATGATTTAGCCAATGGCTCCTGGTGACATCCCTGTTAACCCCACAGGTGATGAACCCACACCAGCAACTACCCACACATTGCCAAATCTACCTTTTCCACCCATCAAAATCACCTATCAGAGACGTCCAAAACGAACCCTTGTTCAATCTCCTATGATTGAACAAGTTTCCCCTGTTCTACCCAAAAAGGCTATAGTGGAAACATGGGCTCCCACTCAGCTTGAGATCTCACCTTCCTTCACAATTGACCTTAATATAGGCATTAAGTCTCCTCAATATCAAGCCCATGAGCCCGAATCCTAACCCAAAAGCCTGTAGGGTGAGTCTCTATACTCCCCTGAGCAACCAAAAAAGGATAGCCCTACCAAAGGCTTAATGCCATTATACATTGATCAAAGTCCTGGGTCATTAGGCATCACTTCCATATCTTTCACTGACCTATTGACATGATTTGATGAAGAGTTCATGTCTCTTCACGGCAATGAAGTTGATCCACAACACCCATCAAAGGATCAACTGAGCCCAAGGAGACCCCTGTCTCTATCCCCCATTAGCATATCCAAACAAAGGTGAGTCCCACTGGAGTGGAGGGGACTCATATAGATTCTGCTGCCACTACTGCAGGTGCCTCGATGAGTCCTTAGGATAGTGGTAACATTGCTGAGACTAAATCTATGGCAACCAAGCATTCTGATGACTCTGAAAGAGACATCATTATGCATTGGAATCCAGGGCACCAAGAAACCATTTCTGGCGGTGAGGATGATCATACAAGGTATGTTACTCATCTCCACATGATTCTTCTTATGAACATAAGGGAAGACTAAAACTCACCATTCACAACCTACTCACTAAAGTCTCAAACCTTGAATTCAGGGTTAAGACTTTAGAAAGTAGGTCCGCCACATAACAACTTGAGATTGACAATCTCAGGGCTAAACTAGCTGAGAAACAGAGTGAGAGGTCTGTTAGGCATGTACCAGTTCAGGTTTCCCTGACTTCTTCCTCAAGCTCATCTAGCTCTAAAGATGATGCTACCCAAAAGGAGGTGAATGTTCAAAGACAATCACCCATGGTGTCTAAAAGCTCAATTGTCTTAAAGCTCTCTTCAAGATATCCCTCTCAACACTCAGATGTATTCCCTAAGCCTCCTCCGGTTACCCTACAAGTGGATCTTAGGATACTAAAAGATCTAAACAAGTTTCTTACCTTGTTTCTCATGGGATCTTCTATGTGGCAACCAGTACCAAGTATTTTTGTGGCCTACTTTGGAGCTGAAGAGCTTTAGAGGTTGAATACACCCTCTACCACTTTTGAGAAAGTTGGTCAACCTAAGGTCTACATGGAACCTGAGATTAATTTCCAAGGGGAAATGGAAACTAATGGCCCAGCAACCAAAATAGTTGGGACATAGAGTGTATTACCACAAACTTCCAAAGCAGAAGTCAAAACTACAGAAGAACAATTTCAATCTTCCGAAGTCGAGATGGAAGTTGTGGAAGGACTTTTCTCCTTGTCCGATGATCTTATCATCATAGATGCAATCCTGGAACTAGCATCTGAGGTGAATAGTGCGGACTTTTCCAAGTTACGTATCACTCAATCACCATCATCATCTCATGCTCCAGTAACCACTCAATAGCCTGAATCCTCTATACAAGAACCTCCAAGGTCTAAAGCTTCCGAATATGTCAAAGGAAAAAGGAAGCTAACTAAAGAAGAACTGCTAGAGGAGGAAAGGTTGGAGAAATTGAAAAGAAATGGGAGACTACCCTTTGGGAAACTACTAGCTTCTAGTAGCAAAGCAACCGTAGCCAACCAGAGGCAGTCAATAACAAGAAAAGAGTGGAAGTAATTGACAGACTTGTCAAGATGGGAGCTGCAAATGAAGAAGTGCTCTTTTTACCATTAGTGGAGCTGATTTAATTAAGAAAGGCAATCATGCTACTAAAAGAACAAGAAGCTGCAGCTAGGTTGGCATTGGAAGAAGAAAACCTGAGGAAAAGGGAGGAAGCCAATGAAAGGCTAAGGAGTGAGAGAATAGGCTTTCTGAACTCAAGAGGATTCTCTCTTGAGGAACTTGGTCCACATAACAATGACACGATCCTGTGGCTCGTAAACAAAGAACATGATCAAATGGAGAAGGAAAGAAAGAAGAGTTCCAGGGAGAGGATGATGGAGAGAAAGAAGAAGGAAGATGATGCTGAGCTTGCAGCCCTGAAGAAGTTTAGGGAGAAAGCCAGGATGAAAGACTATCTCAGGGCCCATGGCTTCTCAGGTAGGCAGGTTGGACCTGTGTCCATAAAGACCCTGCAGCGTATTGTTAGTGACATCAAAGCTGACATACGCTCAGGAAGAAGGAAAAAGATGTACAAAAGAGTACAGGGGATGACTTTCAAACCCTCTTCACTACCACAACCTCAACCCGAACCTTTTCTTTTCCTATCAAAACTGAACCAACCTCTAAGCCTTACACCCCTGAACCCACATTATCAACCTTACTCACTTCCTCACCCACTCAAGCCAAACAACCACCAAAACAACCCATTCTCAAACCTAAAACCTTACCACAAACTCAATCCTCATAAACCAAACAACCACTCGAGTCATCCTCTCATCCACCCAAATCTCTTTCCTTAGAAGAATTTAAAGAGATCAAGAGGAAGCTTATCAACTGCATATCTTTGAATAATATCTCCTATGAGGAGGAGTCTATCAATTTGACTTACATAGACAACTCCTCAAGTTCCCTCACAAGAGAGCAATTCCTTGATCTCCTAAGAGGAACACTGGACCAAGCTGCTAGACTACTTGGCCTCAACTCTGATTCTTAAATGATGAAGAGAAAGAAGCTTAGAAGAAAGCTGGTGACTCTACTGGATACAATGAAAGGAGATAAGATTCCTAGTCAGCCCCTTATGCCAAGAAAGAAGATTATCCAGTGGAGTTTCAATGAAGCCTATCACAACTTTGTTATGGAGAGGGAGAATGGAGAGAGCAACAGGAAAAATGCATCTTCCCTGCTACACTCTAGCGGATTCGATATTGCTGAGTTAGCAGAGAAGCCATTCTCCAATCCCTCCAACTCTAAAACAGGTGCTCACATCAGAAATCATCTGAGCAACCTTCATCTTGTTGAGCTAATTGCAAAAGCCAAGATTAAAGAGGAGTTGAAGTTGAGAGAGAAGAAAGACAAGGAAAGGTCAACCATCAAAGGCAAAGCCTTTCTACAAATGGTGGAAGGCCCTGAATTGGAACCAATAGTTAGATCGGAGTATGACTATAACTCTTGTCAACTAACTCTCTTCATAGGGACTCAACAGAGGGTACATATCATTTAGAGTGACAGACTAGATCTCCTATCCACAAATGATCGGTACAAACTTCTCAGCACCACTTCTGGGAAGAACAAAGAAACAGATAAGTATTTGCTTTCCTTAGTGTTAAAAGTTTTGAGGAGTAGAAAGAAGTGAGGTTTTGGTAGCATAAACCTAGGGGGAGTTTTTTTGGATCAAGAAGAAGGCTGGTGCAACCAAAACCAAACACTTAGAGTATTTTGAGTACAACTTTTAAATTTCTTCCAAAGATATTTGCTGAACTTCCGATGCAAAGCTGAAAGGAACTTCCGAAGATAAGCTTCAGCATCCGAAGACCAAGTCTCTGCTTTTCCGAGAGTTCAACATTTCGAAGAAATGTAGACTACAACTTCCGAAGTATGAAGTCCAAAGGGAGCCTCGGAAGAAGTAGCCACTTCCAAAGTATAAGTGGCTTCGGAAGAACAAGTTCCTCGGAAGCCAGTTAACCTTTGGAAGTATTTACTATGAACCAGTGGACATAAGTATGGTGTCTTTGACACTCTGCTGCAAGACCTCTGATACTACATGCTGTTTCCCCAAAAGGCCATGTAGTTGACCATACTTTATTCACTGTTCAACTTTATTTGTTAGTATAGTTACCAACTTTAGTTGGTGACAAAAGGTAAGTCATGCATATGTCATGACTACCATATCTTAGATAATACATTATCTAAGATACCTTAACTATAGCTTTGTAGTATTTTCTTTAGTTATAGGATTCCAGCTGGTATCAAAGTATATCCGGCTGTTGATAGTAGTATATAAAGTTTCTCATTGTAACTCTTGTAGTAAGCTTGTAACAGTCTTGTAATACTTTGAGTTGAAAAGTAATATATACAAGTATCTTGAAAATTATTCTCTCATGTTTTTCTTTGTGTTACTTAGTATATTATAATCAATTTTTAGAAGAACTCTGCTTCTTGAGTGTTCAGAAGTGAGTTTGAGAAAAATACTTGTGTTGAATACAAAAACCGATCCTACAACTCCCCTACTTTACTGCCTTTACGTCTCGACCTGATCGGTGTCGGGTTTTCATTAAGGTCTGGGAGGGGCCTGTAAGAAGCTCATTTGAGCTTACATATTGGCCCAAGTTTGAAGTTTTAAATCTCTTTGTTGTTTGAGTACCAAACTCCACAGTCATAACCTTCACCAACTCGCATTTGGCATGGTTCCTTACAACTTTCATGCCTTGATACTTGTAAATCCTTTTTGTATTCATTTAACGATTTAAGGACGATATCATCGTCATTGCTTCTGTTTGTCCAACAATGTTTCTATACATATAAAAATAAAAAGTTAATTATGTCGTAATTTAATTATCAAAATAAAAAAGATATATATTAAAGTAAATGTAAAAAATATACAGTTTGTATATAGAGCCCGTTAAAACGATTCATTGTCAGATTCATTCTTCCCTGTTTGAAGTTCTATTGATCAATGGTTGGGTTCACATGGCCAATAGAGATGTTAAAGTGTTTAAACATGTTATTCCAAAATGATCCGCATTTCTGATGATCTCCACCTTTAGAGTCTTTGAATACTAAATTCAACCCTTTACCAAAGCTTCCTCCTTATTTTCATTTCGAGGCATGCTAGTTTCTCGAGTCTTCAATTTACCTTTTTGTGAATCCAAGGATCACAATCAAGAATTATAAGTGTTAAAGGAAATCAAGTTAATGTTTACAGAATCAACATTAACCTTGTTTAATTGTTTGATTAGTGAATATCTAATAAAAGAATGATGATTATGATGAACACAATGATACAAACACAGTTAATAAGCAAACAGGATTTGATTCAAAAGTATTTCATTAAAACATATTAATGATTACATATGAATAAACAATGAATGCTATAAACAATAAATGCTTTGAATGTGTTGATGTTGATGGGATGGTTTCTAGGGTTTATGTTTGATTGATTGTATGAATCAATGTGATTTTGTGTTTATCGTCTGGTTGTTCGTGTGTTCGTATGTTCGTCCTCTTTGATGTGAAACCTAGGACTCATATTTATAGACAATTATGTTTTTGTTAAGGAAACACCAAATCTCTTGGGATTTGAAATTATCTTGTTAACTTGTTGACTTGTAACACTTGTATTATTTAAATACAAGTGTTTGGATTTCTGCAGCAAAGTAGACTTTCCGCAGGAGTGTACTTTCCATAGGAATCTTCAATTGAAGTGTAACACCCGGTTATTTTAAAAAGGAAAGAAATAAAGAATAAAAGAAAGAAAAGCAATAAAGTACAAGTGGAGGGACTAAAAGTGTCCAAAAGGATAAATTTTTGAAAAAGTTGGTGTAAAGGTGGGCATGGCTGCCCACCCTCACTTCATATCATCATCTTCATTCGGTTTTTGAGAGAGAGAGAGAGAGAGAGCTCTCGGCTGAAGAAAATAAGAAGAAGAAAAGTGAATTCAAGGTAAGAATTCAATGTTTTTATGTGTTTATGACGGGTTTTATCCCGGTTATAAGTTTATGTGCTTATGTGTTTGTGTATGTGTTTGGGTATGTGTGTTTGGGGTTGTTTTTAGGTGTTTGAACTCATTTGCAAGAGGGTTACAAAGGAAGAAATACCCAAGTTGCACCAGGTGAGTTCTAGACCCTGGTTTCTACTTGTTTTGAACATCTTTGGGGCTGAAAATGTATTAAAATGGTTTTACAAAGTTTATGTATGTTACCCGTATGTATTATGCATGTTGAATGTTGATTCTTGAATTTTTATAGGTTGTTCATGTTTAGAATAACCATGATTAAGCTTAGAACAGATGAGTTTGAGGATTGGGTTTGAAAACATACTAGAAACCTGTTTTACAGTAGGTTCATGCGCCTGAAACTGCCATAGACGGATTTAAGTGTAACCCATGCGCCTGAACAGTAGCCCATGTGCACAAAATTGCCTTAGAAATGTTGCCCATGCGCCTGAATAGTGGTCCATGCGCCTAGAAATATTAGTCGGATGACTAAGTGTAGCCCATGCGCCCCAATAGTGCCCATGCGCCCAAGTGGCTCATGCACCTAAGTGTTCATACTCCCAAATAGTGCCCATGCACCTGAATAGTTCATGCGCCTAAGTGATAAAATGCTCAAGTGTTGGCTAATATGCCTATATAGCAATGAAACATCTAAACAGGGCTTATGCGCCCAAATAGTGTCAAAGCGCCTAAACACTTAGAATTTATTACAAAATTTTATGGGAGTCCGTACTTTTAGGGTTTTGACCAAGGTTGACTAGGGCTTATTAAGATGGGTTTCATGCATGATATGTTTGCTTATGATTGCCTTATGATTGTTCCTTATTATTATTATTGCTATTATTTTTGTTACTTATAGTATGTGACTTTACGTGGTATTTTATTATCGTAACGTAAAGTATATTGTAATAATAAAGAGAAAGAGCAATAAAGAAAAGAAGATGAACATTAATAAAATGTGAACAAGTCTTGCAAGCTTACAGGAGGTACACGACCATGTTGTCGTTACCTCAACTGTGCTGCGGGTTAGCTACCCTATTATGCACATAGGGCCAATCAATTGAGATTGGGAGGACCTTTGTAGCGTACCCTGGATGATTGGGTTGGCCTTGTATACAGTACACAGAACCCTTTCGAGGGATACAACACCCTTTCGAGGGATATAGTTGACCCTTTCGAAGGATATAGTTGACCCTTTCGAGGGATACAATTGACCCTTTCGATGGATATAGATGGCCCATCACCTGTTTTCCATCGCGCATATAGTTGGGGTATTGCTCATTGGTCCATACAGAAAGTGAAAGATAAAGATAAAAGATTATAGAACATACAAGGCATATAGTAAAGAGAACGAACAATATTTGTTCATATAATGCGTGCTCGCATATACAGTAAAGAGTTGTATTTTACAGAAAGAGTATTTTCATATACAACATACAGAGAGTATTTTACGACTTTTAAAACTAGAGCTCACTCAGCAACGCTGACTTTTATACATTTTCAGTTGGTAGGTAATTATTGCTGAGGATGGCGCGAGGGTGAAGCTACTCAGCAGGGAAAGACTGACATCCATTCGTATTTTATGTCGTTGTTGTTTTGTAATGCAGTAAAACAATTCTTTTGTAATTAATTAAACGACGGTGTATTGCTCAATAATTGTGGTTTAAGTGAAATGAATGGTTTTTGATAAATTATTTCCGCTGCTTAAGGTTGTATAATTATAATGTTTAATGTTTTAATTGCTGTGATTGACCAATTGTGAGGTTTTCGGGAACGGGGCCTTACAAGTTGGTATCAGAGCCAAAGTTTAAGAGAATTGGGTTAAATAAAATTTTTAAAACCTAAACTTAAACTGAAAATAGGACAAATGGAGGGATGTCAGTCCGAGTAGCTACGTGCAATCAGGTATGTCTTTTCTTAATGATAACCGGTATTATGTGTGCATGCTATTTGATTATGTGCTCTTAGTAGATTTAGATACTGATTAAGTCAGAATAGGAAATGCTTGGGGTATGAAGAGTAAAGTAAGTGGCTAATCACAACTGGCCACTGTAATTAGGGACTTACTATACTTGACATAAACTGAGCTATTACCTTGAATGAC
>BJCM01087691.1:0-11817 GCA_018326385.1 Flaveria bidentis
GATAAAGATGCATAAATATTAATTACATAATATTAATACAATATTCAATTACAAAAGTTTTCAAGTACATAAATATCTAATCATTACTTTTGCCCTGAATAGCAGGTGCGTCAGTAGGTGGGACAGAAGATGAGGCTCCTTGGTCTTGATTTCTCTTTGTACGTCTCTCTTGACCTTGAGCTGAGGTAGATGCAGCTGCATCTCCTTCTTCATCATCATCATCATTCTGCCTTTCCCTTGTCTCTTCATCATCATTGGCCTCATCATCATCACAATCATCATCTTCACCATCATCGTCATCATCATCCCCTTCTCTTATCTTGAGTGGCTCATCCTTTGATCCCTTGAGCTTGAGCAGGATAGTCTTGTTAGATGCTTCCAACTCCCCAATCCTCTTAGCTGATTGGTCGTTTTGCTCCTGGAGTTAGGCAATTTGCTGAGCTTGTTGTGAGATCTGCTGTGCTTGGGTAGCGTTTAGCTTCACAAGCTGACGTAGTTGGGCAGTCTTCTCTTCATCAGCAGCCAACAGCTTCAGCACCATACGGTTAAGTGCTGACAGCTTTTCCTCTACCCCAATGGGAGGTAGAGATGATCTTGTGGGGAATGTCGGGTGGGATGATGGTCAGGCTTGGTGGCTGGCGGTGGTAGTGGTGGCAGTGGTGAATATGGGTGGTGGTATATGAGTGGGTGGAGATGGGTAAGATGTAGTAGTAGAAGGTGGAGGTGTGGTAATAATGGAAGGTGGTGTGGTAGTAGTGGTGGAGGGTGTGGTAATAGTGGTGGTAGTTGTGGTGGTGGTGGTGATCAATGTGAACCTTGGCCTCTTCCCCTTCTTGCCGTAGGGTTGAGCCATTCTCTTTCTCCTCGAGCCCTTGGATACAGTGGCTCCCCCTTGGCTACTAGGCTGGTCTGGGGTGTAAGATGGATCAATAGAATCCTCCCCAGACTCACCCTGGCGTCCACCTGCCGCGTTAATCCCTCTCTCGGTGGCAACCACCCTACTGCCCACCATCCGAACTAACGGCTCCTCATTAGTCTCCTCCTCCTCATCAGGACGGAAGTCCTGATGGAATCCTGCCACGTCAGCTCCTCCGTGGGTGGATGGTGGAGATGTAGTATCTGTGGTAGTGGCCCTAGATTGGGTAGGGCCAGTATCTCCACCATCACCACTGTCATCATCATCAAAATCATCAGATGGGAACACAATCGGCTCAGTGTTAAAGTCACTATCATCGTGATGCCACTTCCTCTTCGATGGCGCCACGTAGTCCTCTCAGGCTAGGTTCCTAAACAACCTCCTTATCGGGGGCTTCACCTGCTTCCCCCTGTATACCCTCATCCTTCCAAGGATGGTATCATCCATCACCTCTAGGAAAAATGTGTCCTCTCTCTCTGTGGGCAGCGAAGAAAGCTTCTGATCTATGATCATCTGTATGAAATGAAGGTACATGTAGAAGCCTTCCTTGCCCTTGGCCTTTATGTTCTCCACCAAGTAGGTGAAGATCATCCTCGAAAAGTTGAAGGGATGATTCAGAATCAGAGCCACATAGGCATTCTGAATCTGATCAGAGAGCCCATCAAAACCTCCCTTCCTCGAGGCTATACATCTTAGCAGCACATGGCTAAGCATTTTAACTAGAGGCACAGGTTGCTCTTGTTGAGCACACCTGCGTTGATATCCCATGAACCGTCAGCGGATGTAGTCTGGTGGGGGCAATCACTATCATCTCCCAACTCTAAGACTGTCCTTAGGACCTCCTCACTGATGTCAATGGCCTAGCCAAAGATAGAACTCTGAATCCGGTGAGGCTCTGAGGACCTATCTACAACAGTGCTTTCCTAGAAAGCCTGTTGTATCGACCTGTATTGTGTGCACAGGGTATAGATCGCTCTGAAGATCCTCGATCTCCTCAGAAATGAAATAATGCCCACGAACTTGGGTGCGTTACAGGATGTCAAGTCAAGATGAGCACATATGTTGTGCTTTGTGCTCATCGTCCACCGACTCGCCATGCTGCTGTAACACAAGATAGATAAACATTAGAATGTGTATTACTGAATGACAGAAGAATTTATTGGACTTGAATCCTTCTGTTCTGTCGTGCGAATGGACAATGCGACTGAGTCTGTGTCGTGCGATGAAACTGATTCTGCGCGTATACCAACTCAAATAGTGTGGAATCCTATTTGATTGACGATCCAATCAGGGAGAACACAGTTAAGATCAATCTAATGATTAATGAAATGTTATGAATGATTAGAACACAATCAACTGTGATCTATGAACTTGGAACAGGTGTTCTTGAGTCTCTGGACGGCTAGCGTACGATTATGTGCATAGGTATTCGAATTGTTACGTTTTTCCACGAATTAGGTGGTATTTATAGGTTAGGGTTTTGCATTCGTATGACTGAACCATTAGCATGGTTCAGTCGTGCGACTGAAGCATGCGATTGATCCATCCCCACGACTGAAGGTCCAGTCATGCGACTGAGTCAATCTTAAGTCTATATTGTGCGACTGATCCAGTCTCTTGGTTCAGTCGTGTGACTGGTCCATTAGCATGAAGTATTCATGCATATGGTCCATTAGCATGGTTTATTTGCATGAGAACTTCACACGATTAAGTTTGAACATGTTTCTCAATCATTATTGACTAATAATTATGCAAACAACCACAAACCTATATAGTTAGTTCAATATGCGTTATCACACAATAAACAATGAAATATTAAACATTATATGTATCAATCACACATTTCATTTCATTCATACCCATTCAATTACATATATGTAAGACATGAAAGACATTTTACATTAAGCTCCTAAACTTGGTACACATGTATCTACAAAAATATCAGCACAAAGGTTGGTGAGTTCAAGAGTTTGCATTTAATATAAATAATAACATTTGTATAACATAAGAAGTGCATTTCAATAGATAGCTAGTCTATATTCACAAGTAATAACAATAGTGATTTCACGATTGAAGCTGACTGTGTTGTGTTTGTTGCCTCCCCTCATGACTTACCTGGTCGTGACGATGTTTGTGTTTAGGACAATATTGCACCCGTTTGACCTCGAGTCGCACAGGTGGGGCTTGTCAAACCCAGTAGTACTACCCAAGATTTCTTGCTAGTTACCATTATTAACGATTTAAAAGTGTGAGGATTTTCAAGGTATAATACACTACGTTAAAACTATACACAACTTATAATAATAAAACGTTTGTAACAAGTATGATATCTCCCCCATAAGAGTGTGTATAAAAAGTGTGGAGCATGAACTCACCTGATGCGCAATGAACAATAACAAAAAAAACTGACGATGGATGGAAAGACAACCCTTCAAAGGTTACCTTGAGCACACAAATACATAAGCACATGTATACAGAAAGCTTAACGACTCTAAGTTTACCTAGTTGACCCGTTTGACCCATTGGTGACATATTAGTTGAAGTATCGTTTAATCAAGCATATCAACTTAGCATACATGAACATTATACAAGTTATCCACGTGTATCATATCATCAACCCAAGTTCTACCTAGATCATCATGCTATATTAGATAACCATATAAATTATATGAATCTCAAACAACCAATATGCTCTACATAATTATAAATACATTACAAGTAATAAAACATGCATGGAGTCTAATCATGCACTACACGCCATGTGAAGCCACTCATGACTTCACATCCCAAATCCTGCCAATCCTACTAAGTAGAGCCTCAGATTTATACGTGTGTATGACAATCATAATTACATTCCTCAACAAGGTTCATTCCAACCAACATACACAACAATGATCAATTCAAATCCCAAACATGATTTCCTAATCACTAACCACAATTCAACATCATGTATTATCACCAATACCTAAATTCCTTACATGATCAACCAAGAATCCATACAACTCAATTAACATATTCTATCACATTAAACATCATCAAAAATCATTACAAGCAAGCCCAAATCATCATATCTAATGTTCTACAAAAGTAAAGTTTCCCTTTTGGGAAAGTAACATCCAAAAGCAATCTAGAATCCAATTCAATCATAATTTCATCATCTTTATACCTAATCAAGTTCATAGCATCCATTCTAACATGATAATCATCAGTCATCACCAAATCATTAAAATTCCCAATCATCATGCATAAAAGTTTCTACTTTTAGTAAGTTATGATCAACACACCCATTTCATGAATTTTCTTGCACAATCCAAGTAGACTAACATCTAAAAATTGTATCTAACATCATATCATCATCAAATCATGAATTCCAAGAAAAAAAGTTTCCTCTTAAGGCAATGTATGAACTACATGATTAATCCATGGAGTTCTTGCATAATCAACATAATCTACTATTTATACAACCTAACTAACATCATATTAACATCTAACAATCATCAATTTCATATTTTCAACATCAATTTTGAATTATGGTTCATCAAAAATCAAGAATCATGAAAAACTAATCAAAACTAAGCTTTAAACCGTAGAAATCAAAAATTATGCTTGCTAACACCTTGGAACCACTTGGAACTAATCAAAATTGATTTTTTTTGTGTGTGTTTGTGCTCTAAAATCGAATGGTGAGGGTGTTTGGAATGAGTTTCGGTCGCATGGGGGTTGTGGGGGGTTTAAGGTTTGATTTTTGTTTAATATGGTAACTTTTAGTGTAATGCTAATTACCATAATAAACCCCATTGTTTATTTTTTGTTAAAGCTATTCTTTTTAACATTTTTAAAAGATTTTAACTACAAAATATAAACATTATTAACCAATAATAATTATAAATATTTACAATAAGTCACACAAGACATGAACTATATATAACACTTTGTCATGCTATCGTGTAAAATTCACAAAATAAATATTTAAAATTCTATAAATTCATGAATCACATAATCACACCTAATAATCAACAATGTTAATTAGATTATCATTGTTTATGATAGATTATTGTTATTAAGTTACCAACATTCAATGACAACTAGTGTGTGCCCACGACACGTGTATGCAAGACCTAACGGAGTTTGGCAACAAAAAATTACCGGATGTCACATGAGGCGCATCAACCTTCCGAAGCAAACAATCTCGCGTTGACACGTTTATGATAACTATCAAACAAAAATTGACATGTGTACTTTGATGTGGGTTGCATCATATTTTTAATAACACAATTCTAAAATGAGTGCATCATAAAAACGAGGATCGAGGCAATGAGTTGGCAGCATTTGTCGCTCATGCAAAGCATCAATATAATGAGCAGCATAACAGATTTCCGATGCGCGACGCATGGGCCGCCAGAACCCAACTATAAAAGAACACACGGGTAAATTCATTTTCACACCGAATTTTTGAAAACTTCTGATTCTCACGATTCCAACCCTCTACTCATCTTAGGTTGGTCTTAGGCTATCTTGGAGGTACTTGTTGGACCCTAAAAGGATATTTAAATGGTGAGGGATAAGTTATTCTAGTTGGAAATGTACAAGTGATAAAGTTAATGCGGTTGAAGAAGAAGTTAATGCGGATAAAGAAAAATATCTATGTGATAAGTTGTTCTCATTGGAGATATTGAAACTTGTAACATTGGTGTTTCACATTATACGAGAAATGAATTTTAATAAATAAATATTTTGTTGTGTAAATAATTTTGAAACCACAAAACGCATTGATCACACAACTGGGTGTGCTGAAACCTAAGACGTGACACATGGTGATGATAAAGCGGTATACTTCACAATAAAATATTATGGGTTCTAATCTTATAGAATATAAGTGTGATGATTTATAACTAAATATATTAGGTGTAGGGTAGAGAATGCATGTTCGTTAGTAAAAAATGTATTGATAAAAAGAATAAATAAACTATATAAGTATTAGTTTATTCGGATGTCGTCCAATAATAAATTCAAAACAAGTATTTGGATAGTGTTCGTGTAACAGTATTTGGTCGAACACAATCCTGAATTAAAGGCATTCTAACCAGCTAATGATATTTGTCTGGTGTGTATTCAATAAGACCATTATTCTTTGTATGAGGCATAAAACCTAAAGCTAAAAGTTAATAATATTCTTCTACAATAACCTAAAAAAGCCTCAAAAGACACCCACTCCAATCCAAAAACTCTTGGAATAACTCCAAAAAAGCCATCTTTATTCATGTCCTCAATATTCCTTGCGTATATATGTTGCATGTAAATTTGAATATTCCATCTTTAATGCATCATCATATAAAGTTTAAAGTGCATATTGGTTGCGAATATTAGTATACTTTATGTTGATCTTATGACGTAGGCTTGACACTTGAGTCGACCTTAAGGTAACATCCTTCTAATTGAAATGGAGGTCACTAACCTCAGTCATGAACCATCTTAATCACCATGTTTGAAGCATGACGGATAATTCGTGCCCGCAGAGCAGGAGGTTGATGTCAATGTTTTTTAGTAATGTGCCACAATATGTATGTGTGATTTGTCTCTAAATTTGCTTCACCGTTAATAGTATGTAAAGAGTATTAAAGATAATTTTTCAGTGGTTAGTTGATTGGTTGCATTTAGATAGTTAAGTGATTCAGTAGTTAGTGTATCAACTTATATAAATACTTTAGGTTTCATAACAAATTTGATTATAGAGCATCTTATTGACATTGGTGACCAATTTTTTTACAGTGAACTTACATATTTTTTACACTACACCTACAATACTTTTAAAAAACCATTAAAATTGCACTCTGCATGATTGTAACCTAAAACCTGTTGGAGCATATATAGTCATATATAGTGTGTCCGTCGCTTGACGAATAGTCTAGGCTTAATGTAATACGCATGATATATTTTATACACATGAAACTGGGTCATTCGTAGGAGCATATGCGAATGAGACTCAGTCGTACGACTGAGCCTTGTTAATGGGTCAGTTGTGCGACTGAGAGATGTGATTGGGACATTCGTAAGACTGAACCATAAGTATGGTCCAGTCGTACGATTGAACCATACGCATGGTCCAGTCGTACGATTGAACCATATGCATGGTCCAATCGCACGAATGGGCCCAGTCGCATCAAATATGGGCTGAGGCCTATATATACCAGTTTCAATGTGTAGAGAGATTAAGGATTTGGAGAGGAAGTCTGCCCAGAGCCTAGGGATGCCGGATGAGAGGGGAGATCATGCTCGATCTTCCCCTTGCCAAGAGTCTTGATTCTTATGTTGTAACGAGCTTGTAATCGTTAGGTTTTATTAATGAAACCAATATTTGATAGTTCGTGTTGTTGATTGAACTTTTGGTTTTGGTTGTTTATCCTTCCGTCAAGAACATGCTCGGATGTTTACCGACTTCACAATTGGTATCAGAGCCGGTTACTGCTAGAATGATTTAACAATCATTCTAGCAACCCGAGCTCATGATTTCTGGATCAAATTTCAGATCTTGACGTTAAACCCACTTCGTGTTCTTCGTGTTTTTCTCAGATCTTTTTACGTGTGGTGTTTCTATGTTAAAATCGAACTCGAAACCACCTTCTGATCACCCTTTCGAATCTAATATGTCTATTTTGTTTCGGTTCATGTAAAATTTGTTAGATTAGGGTTTTGGGCAGCCCTAGCGGCTGCAGATCTGAAAATCTGCGTGCAGACCCGTTCATGCGACTAAGCCATGCGAATGGACCATTCGTGCGACTAGACCATGCTAATGGACCATTCATGTGACTGAACCATGCTAATGGACGATTCGTGCAACTGGACCATGCTAATGGACCATTCGTGCGACTGGACCATGCTAATGGACCATTCGTGCGACTAGAATGCGACTGGACCAGTCTTATGACCAGTCATGCTATTGGACTAGTCTTATGACAAGTCATGCTACTGGACCAGTCTTATGACCAGTCTCACGAATATATCATTCGTATCATCCATTCACATGAATGTGATATTCGTCCTCCACGTCATACGGATGAACGGTATTCCAGACCAAAAAAAAGGGTCTGGAACTACCTTTTGCACAGATTTGAGAATGAACAAAGCACATTCATCCTGAGGTTATTGTGTCAAATAAGTTCGATGTATACCCCATTATTTGTCGGACTTCCTGAAGAGGTGAATGTAGTTGGAACACGAAAAAGAGAAAAGAAGATGTCAACAGTCGGTGCTGATTTTGTGGGGTAGTCAGGAGACTCTGACTATCTATGGGCCAATCAAGTTATATTTATCCGCACAGAGAGGATTCTCGTTCTTAGGGGGAATTCATGTATAGAGAAATTGAAGATGCAATCAGAAAGTGATGATATGAGCAGGTTTCTGATGATGAATCTACATGCATGCTGATTTGTTTGATATTGTCAGCTGTGGATTGAAACCTTCAACCTTTTGCCTAATACATCGTATGAAGATGCCAAGAGAGCATAGGGTTTATATATTGGGATATGCTGAACGTGAGGGGGAATTTCTGCAGGGGTTAATGTTAATCAAGTTAGCCTGTGTGAAGATTAAAGCAATGGAAAACTGTTCATGTCATTATCTGGAAAAATCAGTCATATGAGGAATCTTGCTGCGATGATGGTGTTCTGCAAAGTAGACGAAAGCTGTTGTGCCTAAATTCATTTTCAGAGATGTGTAACAACCTGACAGATCGACAATGTTGGCTAATATGGTTGTTCGTTTGATTCTATTGGAAACCATAGCAAAGATTGACTGAAGATTGTAAGAGGTGTTATCTACTATTTGCAAGCAACATCCAAGGGGGAATTTGTTAGAGCATATATAGTCATATTTAGTGTGTCCGTCGCTTGACGAATAGTCTAGGCTTAATGTAATACACCTGATATATTGTAAACACATGAAACCGGGTCATTTGTAGGAACATATGCGAATGAGACTCAGTCGTATGACTAAGCCTTGTTAATGGGCCAGTTGTGCGACTAAGAGATGCGATTGGGACATTCGTAAGACTGAACTATAAGTATGGCCCAGTCGTACGATTGAACCATACGCATGGTCCAGTCGTACCATTAAACCATACACATGGTCCAATCGCACGAATGGGCCCAGTCGCATCTAATATGGGCCGAGGCCTATATATACCAGTTTCAATGTGTAGAGAGATTAAGGATTTGGAGAGGAAGTCTGCCCGGAGCCTAGGGTTGCCGGATGAGACGGGAGATCATGCTCGATCTTCCCTTTGCCAAGAGTCTTGATTCTTATGTTGTAACGAGCTTGTAATCGTTAGGTTTTATTAATGAAACCAATATTTGATAGTTCGTGTTGTTGATTTGACTTTTGGTTTTGGTTGTTTATCCTTCCGTCAAGAACATGCTCGGATATTTACCGATCCAACCGACTTCACAAAACCTTTGGTTAGAGAATACGTCATTTTTACCATCAAGATGTCCCTTTTTGATGACCAAATTGTTTTTCTGTTAATTTCTAGTATGAAGGGATCCAACGATACTAATTTAAATATTACTAATTATCAATTGTTATACATTTAGCATTAAAGATTGTATATCTTTTTGTTTTTTTTCTTTCACTAAACCCAATATTTTTAAATCTTTAACTCTTACGTTTTTTTTTCACTTTTAACTTTAGTCCCCTATATTTTTCATTTTTCACAAATTTTCATTTTACATTTTGGTGTAAAGAGTTAACACATTGTATCGTATGTGTGTGGTTCAACGTTGTTACGCCTATTTTTTTCTCGTTTAATGGTTGTGTAGCAACGTGCGATTATTAGATCAACTTTGTTATTGTTTTTAATGTTTTACGTTTCATTTGTGTCGTTCAACGTTTTTACATCTACTTTTCGTTTGATTTTATTTTTTCATTTTTAATTCTTTTTTCCTAATGCGAACTTTTTAGTGTTGATGGTTGCTTACGAGGTAGTAAAATTGGTGTTTTTTGGCGGGTTTTTCCCCCCCCGCCGTAAGAGGGGGGGCTTAATACCAGTTAATGTATATCTACTAGTTTTCTATCTAGAAATCAAGCATGAAACAACACAAAAAATCCCCAAACAAATCAACAAAGATTTGCAGAGGGGTCAACAAAGATCTGCTTGTAAAACACTTTGTTTGGTTCTTGTTGCAAGTGTATCAAACGCTGTTGGTTACTGAATAAAAAGCAACAACAAATAAAGATATGCTATTAAATCTTCTTAGAGGCGTCTTGAAGAATAAAAGATCACACGTACCGTTGTTTGGTTCGTATAGTTGGTTCACCGGTTAAACCGGGTTTGACTTTTATTTTATTTATTTTCAAACTATTGTTAAAAGGTTTTATAATATTTGAATTATAACCGACAAATTCACTGTTTAAAAGTATAAACAAAATGACAAAGACATTGTCAACTTTTCCTGCAGGATGTTGGTATTTTATATTTATCAAATACACTTTTGTATGTCATCGCATTTAAACTTATGAAGGAGTAAGAGAGATCAAAACTAATCTAACGTGGGCAGATTAGAAAAAAATTGCTAGACATTCACCTTTTAAAAAAATATTTATGATTGTTGTTCTTAGATATGTAAAAATTACGATTTTTAACTACTAGAGTATAGTACTGATTTGTTTTTGGGTTGTAGCATGTTCTTACACTTATGTTACTTGCCTTAATTATCTTACATTTGTTTTATCTAGAGACTACAGATCTCTTGGTTTTGCCTTTACGTGGGCCTACACTATTTGTTTACATTAGCTAGGCTATTTGTTATTTCATCGTATATATGTTACACTATTGTATGCTATGCTATTACATTAATGTATGTTATATACCATTGTATCATACTATTCTATGCTATTTTCCTTGTAGGGTACGTGTGAATCCAAGAATCGCAATAAAAAATTATCAGTATTAATTTTTGAGTCAAGTCAATGTTTGTGGAATCAACATTAACTTTGTTTAATTGTTTTTAATAAATTCAAAATGATTAATGATTAAGACAAACAAAATAAGAAGAACACAATTAGTAATACAAAATATTTAATTCAAATGTATTTCAATAAAACATGTTAATGATTACAGATGAATAAACAATGAATGAAATAAAATTGGTTTGAATGTATTGATGTTGATGTGACGGTTGCTAAGGTTTGTGTTTGTGTGATTTGATGTTTGGTTGTTTGTGATCATGTGTCTTCTTGCCATCGTCGCCGTCTTTTTGATGTGAAACCTAGGATCTATATTTATAGGCACAAACACCGGATCTCTTGGGATTCGCACAACTGTCATGTTGATTTGTTGACTTGTAACACTTGTATTATTAAATACAAGTGTTTGGACTCCGCAAGAAAATGGTCTTCCATAGATGTTTGTTCTTCCGAAGGAGTCTTGTTCTTTCGAAGGTACTTTGTTCTTTCGAAGGTACTTTGTTCTTTCGAAGGTATCTTGATCTTTCGCAGGAGTCTTCATTCGAACTTTGATTCACTTGAACTCCAAGTGATTGTTCATCTGCATATGATCTTCGGATGTTAGTTACTTGTAAGAAACATATCTACGAAAGAACAAAATGTTCATCCATAGATGTTTCTTACACTTAGTCAATTTTAATAATTGACCAAGTATTATGTTATTTTTGTACATGCAATCATACACAGATCAATTCACATATGGGTTAACCTATATATAATACATACATCATAATAATAAAATACAATGGTTCATTACAAATATTGTAGAGTCTAATGAAGAGGCTGATGCAACCTAAACATCTTTAGTCTTTCGAATGTTTCACATGTGCAATAGAAATACTCTAAGTGTGAAATCTTCCAAAGCCAAGACCAACATCTTCCGAAGCCAAACATGAAGTCTT
>BJCM01087692.1:0-10140 GCA_018326385.1 Flaveria bidentis
TGGCGACGTCTTAGATCTTTGGGCCTGACAAGCCTATTTGGTGCTAAAGTCAATGTATTGCCGGCTCCTGATAACGTATGCTTGTTCATCATGGGAACCAAGTACACTTAGCCAATCATATATACTTGTAATCAAGTCGAGGTTTGGTTGTAACTGTATGTGTTCTATAAGCTTGCTAACTCGTAATCATTGACATGAATTGCTACTTGTAAACCTTTTTATATATACATGTATGCGTGTGTTTAAACCATGGGAACTTACCAACTTTATAGTTGACATTTAACATTTTCAGGTTTACTACTTGAAGATCTCTTCGTGATCATATAGGATTTGGACTTAGATTATTTGAAAATTCTTATGATATTGGTTGTATCTTGATTGTTATGTAATGACTTATTTGTCTTGTAATATTCAATGATAAATGATATTTAATATTATTATAACTTATTTAGTTCCATGTGCTATGAGCAATCGTCTCCTATTCGTCCGCCCCGATGATTCCGCCGCCGTCGGGGTGTGACAATAATAGTCCTAATATACTTAATCTCTATTGGATCAAGAAAAACTGGTGAAACCTAAACCAAACACTTAGAGAATTTTTGGTGCTGCTAATAAAGGACTTCCAAAGCTAAGTGTGGAACTCCCGAATACAAATAGAGTTCTTCCCAAGACAAGTTCAAGAACAACTTTCGAAGAAAAACTCCAACTTTTGAAGACAAAGTCTTCTCTTACGAAGTTCAAGACTTAGAAGATTTCAAGATGATAACTTCCGAAGTAGAAGCCCCCAAGCCTCGAAAAAAGTAAGTCTCTTCCGAAGTATAATTGGCCTCGGAAGAACTTGTTCTTCCAAAGCCAATTAACCTTCGGAAGACACTGCTATGAACCAATGGGCATAAGTATGGTCCTTCTGACACTCCGTTGCAAACCTTTGATATACTGCATGACGCTTTCTCAAAAGGCCATGTAGTTGACTATACTTTATTCCACTGTTCACCTTTATCAGTTAGTATAGTTACTAACTTTAGTTGGTGACAAAAGGTAAGTCATAGACATGTCATGACTACCAAATCCTAGATAAGACATTATCTAAGATACCTTAACTTTAGCTTTGTAGTATTTGCTTTACTTATAGGTTTCCAGCTAGTATCAAAGTATATCTGGTTGTAGGTGATAGTATATATAGTTTCTTATTGTAACTCTTGTAATATGCTTGTAAGAGTTTGGTAATACTTTGAGTTGAGAAGTAATATATACAAGTACCTTGAAAATTATTTCCTTGTGTTCTTTGTTACTTACTATATTATTATCAACTCTTAGAAGAGATGCTGCTTCATCTAAAAGCCGTGTGCGTGATTAAGTGAGTTTGAGAGAAAACTTAAGTGTTAAATGACAAACATCGATCCTGCAATTGGTATCAGAGATTTTTAGACTCTTGATTGTGAGATCTTACCATCCTAATTAACTTGTTTTTCATTCCTCCTTTTACCACACTCAAAAATGGCCCTCAACCAAAAGTCTGAAGTTGAGATGGGGACGATGACTAAAGCACCTATCATCACCCCTGAAAACTTTAGATCATGGAGCAGACGTATAGAAGGCTTCATCAAGTATCAAGATGGAAAAATGTGGCAATCTATTATCAATGGTCCTTACAAACCAAAGGTGGCTGCACCAGGTGGAAACGATGCCATGATAGAAAAGGCCGTTGAAGATTACTTTGATGAAGACCGAAAGAAGATGGACATTGATAGTAATGCCATGACTGTTCTCATGACTGCTATACCCAACTCCATAATGGTGGGGTTTGAGCATTGTAAGTCAGCAAAAGAACTGTTTGATGCATCATCTTAAATGTACTTTAGCTCCAATGACAGAAAGATTCACTAAAGCAGCAGTTCGAGAACTTCACTCACATTGCTGGAGAGAGCCTCAGCCAGCAATACTTCAGGTACACGGATCTTATCTCTTCCCTTCAGTATGTGGGAATTTCCCTTGAAATAAAAAATCTCACTCGAAAATTCATGAGTGCACTCCCAAATAAGTGGACGTTCTACTGTATCTCTATCAAGAGGACAAAAAACTTAAACTCCCTCACCATGACTGAACTATATGGCATCCTTGATGGATACCATGTAGAGATGGACAACAAAAAGGGCATTCAGATGAGCAGACCTTCAAGCCTTCCTACTAGCTATGTTTTAATGGTTGCTAAAGGCTCAAGACCCCCTAACCTCAGCAGTATCTGACATATTCTCAACAGCCATTCTGTTCTTCAAGACCTTACATCATATTCCCTGAGACTCCAAGGTCTCAACAGGCTCAACAAAGTTCTTTTCAGGACAACTATGCCTTTATCTCAGGAAGTAAATACTCAGGTGATTATCATTATTGCTTTGATGATCTAGAGTGCTTCAGTCCAGATGATGTGGAGTATGTGGACATAGTCCAACAAATGGCTTTGCTAACCTACCGAGAAAAGAAGTTCTTCAAAAGAACTGGAAGGAAATTACCTCAAAACCCAACTAGCAACAAATTTGGGTTTGAGAAAACAAAGGCTAAATGATACAATTGTAACCAACTTGGTCACTTTGCAAGGGAATGTAAGGCTCCCAAGTCAAATTCGGGAACCTCACAAGCCTCGTCATATCCCTCTACACCTAAAGCCACTAGGAAGTCAACTGAAATTGCAGTTGTAGCTCAAGAAGTTGACTGGAGCATCATGGTATAGGATGTGACTCCTGCTCAAGCACTCATGACCAGAACAAATTATACCAAGGTATATGAACATCTCTATACTCCAGCTTGTATTGCTAAGGTTAAGTTATATCAGGACTATAATATGGAAATTAAATTTGATATTGAGTCTTTAAATATCTTAAAATCTGATTTTAAAAGGGCTGAAACTGACCATCAAAAGAAAATTGATGAGTTAAAGAAAATTGTATTTTTGTTAAAACATGAACATACAAGCTACAAGACTCAAATCAAGGATTTAATAGCCAAATTGTCTGATGCTTAAGCCCAACTTGTTATAGCTGAGGCTCAAGCCAGGAAGCATGCTATCTCAGAGCAAAGCTTCCAAGTCATTATTGCATCATCCTCTCACTCCAAACTTTGTTATCAAACCAAAGGTGGTTTGGAAACTAATGAAATTGCTCCACCATACTTTTATGAGTCTATTAGACAACCAAGATGTGATAATGAAGAGCAAGATATTCCATCTGCTAACCCACCTTCCCATGATTCAAAGAGTAATGCAACTTTGGAGACCATCACATGGAAGAATCAAGTAAACCAAACCCCTCTTACCAGTGATGATCAACCCTTTACCACCAAAGCCAGAAGAAGCCGGGCTAAGGCAGCGAGAAAAACTGCCAAGAAAGTGGTTGAATTTAAGCTAAAGATTGACCCAAAGCAAAAGGGTGTGTTCATCTTAGCTGGATTCCAGGTGGCGGGAACTTCTGATCTTGGAAAAGTGTGTAGAAAAATCACTCCTATAAAAAAGGATCATAAGACAAAAGGAAAGACTGTTGATAAAGATAAGAAGAACAAGAAATAGCAGTCTTCAAGTTCCCAAAAGGCTAATATTGCCTGCATAATGTGTGGTCTGCAAAACCACATAGCAAAAGATTGTTACTACAATCCTGCTTGCACACATTATGCAAACAATGTTAAAAGAGAAGGAGTCAGGGAAGGTTTCTCATTTGGACCCTATCATATGATTAAAGTGATGAAAAAGGGAAAGCTTGTTTCCGAAGCAAGGTTTCTTTTGGAAAAAGTCTTTCTTCCGAAGGAAAAATGGCTTTGGAAGTTGAAGCTGTTAAGACTCAAAAGAACAAAAGAGTCCCCTTGAAATCATCCTAGAAAAAGGCTGCTTCGGAAGAAAAGGTGGTGAAGACTTCTTTCGAAAAGAAAGAAGCTTCAGAAAAATGTCATGTTGCTCAAGCTTTATCAAACTCATCCTTAATGATCAACCAAGGAATGAAATGGAAGATCAAAGAAGATGTAGCAGCCCAAGCCTAATCTTCACAAACACCTATTGAACCCCCATGTATAAATTTTGGTTCAATATCATCTTCATTATTGGAAAAGCCCAAGACAAACAAGGCTTGTGTTTCCTATCAAAAGTAACTTTTTTCACCTTATGTGCAGGGACATTTATATGACAAGAACAATAATGTGTGGATTGTAGACAGTAGATGCTCAAGGCACATGATAGGAAACATATCCCTCTTTCAACAATTTTAATATTTTGATGGAGGTCCTGTTCAATTTGGAGGTGAGGCTGGAGGATACATTTTTGGTAGAGGAAGTGTATCCAATAACAAGTTAAAAGTTGACAAAGTACACTTTGTCAAACAACTTGAACACAACCTATTAAGTGTTTCTCAATTCTGTGATCAAAAGCATCAAATGCTTTTCACAGAACATGAGTGCATTATCCTCAAACCAGGGATGACCATTACTCAGGAATTGGTGCTTCTTAGATCTCCCAGAAAAGGGGATATGTACAAGCTAGATATGAACAATGTTTTCCCACTAGGTGAAGTATCATACTTTCTTTCCAAAGCTGATAGTGATGAGTCAACAATATGGCATAAATGTATATGTCATATAAATTTTAAAACCATGAACAAATTGGTTAAAAAGAACTTGGTACATGGTTTGCCTAAAAAGGAATTTTTCTGCAAAGATACCTGTGTTGCATGCTTGATAGAAAAGCAACATAGAGCATCTCATAAATCCAAAGTTGTTAACTCTATCACCACTCCATTACACTTATTACACATGGATCTATTTTGTCCCACAAGTATAATGAGCATTAGAAGGAAATCATATTGCCTTGTGATTGTTGATGATTTTACAAGATTTACATGGGTATTCTTTGTAAAAACTAAGGATGAAACTTCTGAAATGTTAAAATCTTTTATTCTTAAAATTGAATATCAAATTGATCGAAAGGTTAAGATAATTAGAAATGATCAAGGGACTGAGTTTAAGAATCACGTTCTTGACTCATTCTGTAACTCAAAAGGGATTGCTAGACAATATAGTGCTCCCAGAACTCGTCAACAAAATGGTGTTGCTAAGAGGAGGAACATGATACTGATTGAGGTTGCCCAGACTATGTTAGCTGATTCAAAACTGTCTCTAACATTCTAGGTAGAGGCACTCAACACTGCATGCTTTGTGCAGAAGAAGGTTCTTGTAGTTAAGCCATAGGGAAAACCCATTATGAGCTATGGAACAAGAGGCCACTATACACTGGCTTTCTAAGGTCTTTGGCAGCAGGTGCACCATATTTAACACAAAGGACAATTTGGCAAAATTTGCTGAAAAGTCGAATGATGCTATCTTTGTTGGATATTCCTCTAACTCTATTGCTTATAGAGTTTATAACATGAAAATTAACAATTTGAGGAATCATCCAACATTGTTGTCAATGAGCATGCTCCTTGTGTTAGGGGGAATGGCCCTGATCATATTTTTGACTTAGAATTATTTCTAAACTATTCTAAACCATCTAATGAGAATGTTTCAACTAGAAAAAGTACTCAAAGTGACTCTAATGATGATCAACTATTTGAGTTACCCAAACCTTCTTCAGATTCTTCAAGAGTAGCTAAAGATCAAGCTCCCACTATCTTAAGATCTGACAACATAACTATTTCAAGAGATAGTGGAGCTTCAACCAGTGGTCCACCTAGTGAGCCTCAAAACTCATCTGGTGACACTGCACAACACCAAGCTGATGGAAGTAGCATCTTGAAGGAACAATAAACTATTAATACTGCTTCACAGCGCATAGATGATGATGGTGTTTCCCATTCATTCACTCAGTCCTCATTGAATGAGTTTTAAACAATAGCTGGTCCAAGTGTTCAAGCTCCTGAGCAAAATATGTCCAACTTGGATCTATCTTTACAACTAGAGGTGATTTCCAAGCTCAGGAATTACAAAACTCATCCAGCTGAGAACATCATAAGAGAAGTCTTTATAGGTGTGAGAACAAGAGGAAAAACTCAAAATGGTAATGTCTATTTGTACTCATGCTTTTTGTCTCAAATGGAACCCAAAAAAGTAAAAGAAGCCTTAAAAGGATAGTAGCTAGGTTGAATCAATGTAAGAGGAATTGCTTCAATTCAAAAGACCAAAGGTTTGTAACCTATGTCCGCTACCATCTAGTCAAGTACCAATAGGCACCAAATGGGTCTTTAGAAACAAGAGAGATGATAGAGGCTTCATAATCAAGAATAAGGTAAGACTGGTAGTTCAAGGATACACCCAAAAGGAAGGAATTGATTACACTGATGTCTTTGCACCAGTTGCAATACTTGAGGCAGTGAGGATCTTTCTTGCTTATGTTGCATCCAAGAGTTTTACTATCTACCAACTTGATGTCAAGTGTGCCTTTCTATATGGGGATATAGTCTATGTGTGTCAACCTCCAGGATTTGAAGATTCACAACACCCCAACTATGTGTGCAAATTGGATAAAGCTCTATATGTGTTGCACCAAACACCTAGGTTGTGGTATGAGACTTTGTCTCAATTTCTCCTGAAAATGACTACACTAGAGGCACCATTGACAAGACTTTATTCATAAAGAACTCTGTGAAAGACATTTTGCTCATCCAAGTCTATGTTGATGACATCATTTTGGTTCCTCAAATGGCCAAATATGTGGAGACTTTGAGAGCATCATGAAGAAGAAATTCAAGATGAGTTCCATGGGAAGATAGATTTCTTCCTTGGAATTCAGGTAAAACAGATGAAGGAAGGGTTCTTTATTAATCAATCTAAGTATGTATCTTACATCTTAGAACGATTTGATATGAAAGATTGTAAGCCAGCCAAGACACCCATACCCAGAAACCACAGTCTTTGTCCTGACTCTAAAGGGGAGGATACTGATCAACATCAATATAGGGCAATTATCGGGTCTCTAATGTATCTCACTACAAGTAGACCTAATATCATGTTTGCCACATGCATTTGTGCAAAATATCAGGCCGCTCCAAAGGTGTCTCACCTAGTTACTGCCAAGAGAATCCTTAGATACCTTAAAGGAGCACTTAAACTAGGCCTTTGTTATCCAAGGAACATCAATTTTAATCACTATGGTTATTCTGATAGTGACTATGGTGGCTGCAACATCAACTAGAAATCAACATCAGGTGGATGTCAATTTCTTGGTGGAAGGATTATCTCATGGCAATGCAATAAGCAATCACGTGTCTTTACATCTAATGTTGAAGCTGAATACGTTGCTACTGCAAGTTGCTATGCTCAGCTGCTATGGATTCAGAATTAGATGTTAGACTATGAATTCAACTTCATTAGCACTCCTATCCATATTGACAACAATAGTGCTATCTCCATTACTGAAAATCCAGTGAAGCACTTCAAGACAAAACATATTGACATCAAGTATCATTTCATAAGACATATTTATGAGAAAAATCTGATTAAGTTAATCAAAGTTGATTCAAATGAATAATATACTGATTTGTTCACCTAAGCCTTTGATAAACAAAGATTTAAGTATCTCACTACAACTATTGGGATGATAAACATTGATTAATCTATCTCTTTTGAAAACATTTTCAAATATGCAATGTCATTTGTCAAAACAATCTAAGCCCTGTTACAAAAGGTTTCTCTGAAATTTTTCTAAGTATAGATTCTTCCGAAGAGAAATTAACCCTCGGAAGATGTTCCATATATCTTCCGAAGCAAAATTTCTCCAAGGGAAACTTCTTCTCGGAAAAAAAATTTATTCTTGGAAGAAGAGATTGATAATTTATCAGATCCACTTCCGAAGCTTACAATTTTTTATTTGGAAAGCACTTTACTCCCAAAAGTAAGAAATTACCTTTGGAAGTTAAGTTGGCCTCGGAAGAAGGTTACCTTCGAAAATATCTTATACTCGGAAGAAAACCTTACTGTGTAACGTAAATCTTTGGGCCCAATAACTGTAAAAGGTAAATATTTTCTTAATGATTTTAGAATATTTTAAATGGTTTTAACCTTGCCGCCCTCGTCACATCATACCAAAACCATCACGTCATCTTATCCATCCGCCAATTTCACACATCTAAATATTTAGACTTACCCATTTTCATCTTTTTACCGATTTCACTACCCAGCTTTCTTCATCTCCAATTTACCCAGATCAAGCTCATTTCTATGTTCTTTCTCAAATGGCGCTTAACCCCAACACAATCAAGTTGTATTCTTGGATTCATCCATGGATGCTGACTTCTATAAAATTATCTCCTTCCTGACCGAATCCACTTACTTTACAGCCCTAACTGTGAACCCCACCGTGTATTCAAACCACATGGCTGATTTTTGGGGGAATGCACAGATCATAACCCAAAATGGGGTTAGGGTTTTGAGGTCTATCATTTGTGAACAAGAGTTGATCATATCCGAACAGCTCACCAAGGAGCATCTCGAGCTCCATGATAATGGTTCTCCGACGGAGTTCCCCAAGACTAATGTTGACGAAACCTATATCCTAATGGGATATGGCGATGATGTTAGTAGAGCCACTATTTACAAGTTCAAATTCTCATACTAGTGGAAATTATTGCTACACATTGTCCTGCATTGCCTTTCCAACTAGTTAGGGGGATGTGATCAAATCCCATATGAACTAGGTTGTCTAGTTCATGGGTTGGTAAGAGGCCTACGCTTTAACTACTCCAGATTTGCGCTGACCAATTTGATGGGCAACCTTCAAAGGGAGATATTCTACATGTATCCCAGGTTCATCCAGCACCTAATCAACTATGAGTTGGACAAGAGCAAACTTATCTGTGTAGCTGCTCTTCCAGTCCCTCACATGAGGCCAACCATCTTCATGATTCTGAAGAGGATATCCATCAACTTCACTGGAAGAGACACTCCACTTCTACCAAGTATGATTGAGCACATAGCTCCTAGGGACATCCCTGTTAACCCCACAGGTGATGAACCTACACCAGTAACCACCCTCACATTGCCAGTTCTGCCTTCTCACCCCATCAAATACACATATCAGAGACGCCCCAAACAAACCCTTGATCAGTCTACTCGGATTGATCAAGCCCCTCCTGTTCTACCCAAAACGACTAGAGTGGAAACATGGACTCCCACTCAGTTTGAGGTCTCACCATCCTTCACAATTGACTCAACATAGGATTTGAGTTTCCTTAGTCTCAATCCTTTGAGCCTAAAACCAAAGGTTATAGCCCTCGGGGTGAGTCTCTATACTCCCTTGAGAAGCCAAAAAGAGACAACTCCACCATATGCTCAATGTCAATAGACATTGATCAAAGTCCTGGGTCATTAGGTATAACTTCCATATCCTTTACTGACCTATTGATAATAACCGACGAGAAGATTATGTCTCTTTATGGCAATGAAGTTGATTCACAATACCCTCTTAAGGTGTAAGGCCCCGTTCCCGGGACGTTTACAGTTGGATCCTCATCGCACATAAAACATATATTTACATTTGTATTTCATAAAGCATCGCAGCGGAAACATTTAAAAATGACATTTCATTTAAATATAGTAGCTTTTGCAAAATAATACATCGTTAATCAGTTACAAAAATACATTGTTGCATTACATCACAAAAGCGTTATATAAATGGATGTCATCCCAAAAGAGCTGAGTAGCCACCACGTACCATCCTCAGCAAACATTACCACGATATGGGTTTACTCACTCTAGATAACTTACTATTAGTTATATTCTTCCAACAAAGTAACCTTTTAACTTATTCATTTATCGTTGACTTCTGGATGGCTTACTTGTACATTAGCACTTCAGAGCTTAAGTTTTAATATATTTTATGTATATTTCATTTGGGTGATTAAAGTGCACTTTGTTTATTATATAGCATTGGCAATTCATTAATTTGTGGGGATCATGAAGCAATAATAGATTCAAAAAGTATAGCAAACTTATTGAATCTTGATCGTCTAGTCGATTGGTCTTTTATACTATAAAACTCTTATCTGTTGGCCAATATCATGGTGCACATGCTTGTGAACTGGCAACCAAGTTTATCTCAACTTTCAAAAAGCTAGGATTATGATTTTTTTTCTTCCAGATAACAAAGGATGATATACATTATTCTGAAGA